>OX104124.1:6877379-7016967 GCA_944474755.1 Limnoperna fortunei | reverse complement strand
AAATTCTTCAGGTCCATAAGTGGAAGTCAAAGTTTAGATAAAAACCCTATGTGAAATTATATTTTGTCACTTTTTTTAGAATAATAGAAGATCCTCTCCTCACAGCACAAACACAAATATTTTGTAACTTGGTAGATATGATGTGTGGGATTTCCTCTACATTTCACCAACATGGCCACCATGGGCAAACCTTGTTTCTGATTGGCTGAGATATAAAAAATCTCTCTGAAGTCCAAATGTAATTTTGGTACAAAAGGTTGATGTGAGGCCTACTTAAAA
Organism: Limnoperna fortunei; assembly: GCA_944474755.1. Taxonomy (NCBI): domain Eukaryota; kingdom Metazoa; phylum Mollusca; class Bivalvia; order Mytilida; family Modiolidae; genus Limnoperna; species Limnoperna fortunei. The sequence goes on along the minus strand of OX104124.1, from coordinate 7,016,688 downwards.
TGTAGGTCAGAGAAAAAAAAACATGGCTGCCTTTGGTCTTCTCAAAGAAAACTACAATCCCTAATGAATTGTGACTGCAGGATTGCTATATAATAGGTCATTTACACAGATCTTCTCACTTATTGCTGATCTGATTTAAAACATGGCTTCCTTGAGAAATCCTTGTCTTTCCTGAGAATTCAGAAGGAACAAAGTTGGCAGGTAAAATAGGGGCAGATCTGAAGAAGATATTTCTATTTGATTAAAAATCCTATAAAATTAGCTATGCTGGGCCTAAATTCAGATCCACTGGCCTTGGAACCATAAGTCTGTCTTATTATACTGAGCATAGTGTAAATTCATTTATTTATGAAATGCATATTTTCGCTGATTTCCTTCAGGCAGGCAAATCTGTACTTTCAGTGAAATACAATTTTATACAATTAATTATTAATATGCTTTATTTAAAGCAAATCATAAAACAATGACTTAAAGTTTTACAATGACTTAAAATTTTTTGAACCAGCAACATTTTCAAAAGCAAGAAAATTGGTACCCACAGATGAATCCTCCATAGTTCTTAAATTTTCAGCAGCTGTAAAATGCCTTGTTTACAAAGTTATTAACCTATTAAGACACAAGTGGGTCATAAATTACTGGTCAGAAAGAACTAACAGATAATTAATGTTTGTTTTATGCTGAAAAGCCTTGTAAATTGTTTGAAATTTATTGTCTGTTTTGATGTGAATGTAAGAAATGGCAGGAAATTAACATTGAAATGAACTTTGATTGACATGATGTTTATGGTTCATGTATAAAGTTATTTTCTTATGTTTCTAATTTCACTTTGTAAATTAGATTTGAATTTGCTTTGTTTAGCTGAATATAAATTTATTTCTCTGGACATGTATGTCAATCCCAGACAAATACAAAAAGGGGGATGGCATTTGTTCATTGAATTTAAATGTGTGGACTAAATATTGATGCAATAGCCGTTTGATAATTGCAGTCAATGTTTTCAACAGTATGTACAAATTTATCTTTTCTCATTATAGTTCTGCATAATGTGTTGAACATGTGCATTTGAAGACAATTATCATATGTAATGATGCAATATGTATTCTTCACAGATGTCAGGACCTCAGACAACATCCCCAGACTAATAATCATCTCATAAGTTGACTAAATAACCAAAATCCAAAATGAAGAAATTTATAGTGTTAGAGTATCTGTTTCATTACCATCACAACACTTCATTCAGTGACCACAGGCAGAATAGTATGTAATTTGTTCAATTCTTTGGAACAGATGCTTAGAACATGTGATAAGTTCATCATCCCCACAAGCTTGAAGTACTTTTGGAAAAGTATTGTGTCAAATTTATCAAGATTAAAGATGTAAGATAACCCTTGGTACTTCAGAAGTAATTTTCATGATTCCTTCAAGGAAGATGGCGATCTCTGAAGGGTGGTCATTTGTTCTGCCAAATCATCCTGGCAGAACTACTTTGATTTTTGAACTAAAGGTTGAATGGAGAGGTCATTAAAAGAACTGTCTAAATATTGCAAACACTTAAATTGGGTTACTTGATATGACCATTTTATTCCAACATTACCATTAGAGCTCTGTAATGTTAAATCTAGTGTGAAAACCACTGCAAGTTGATTGCTTGCAAATTGCTGATAAAACAGGAGATCATCCTTAAACTACCAAATAATTGACAATCTTTAATTAATTTATTTATTGCAAACAAAATAACCTAAATAGGCTATAGCAATACAATATTTGAACAAAACATATATCATACAAGCATAATATTCATATGTAACAAATATTGATATGAAATGTATAACAAATTGCAAAATATGTATGGATTCATCCTCACAAGTCAGGGTTTTTGTGTCCACGAAACCCCTGACAAACTTAGCTAGGAAATTCCCGGGCTAGAAGATGTTCGTATGACGTAAATCCTACAAAATATCAACCAATGAAATTGCTTGAAAGAAGCAAGTGTTTGGCAGTAGTCATTCTTACTCATTCTTGATTGGGAAGAAAACGTAACGCAACTAATAAATAACGCGGTAATAACAAACTATTAACACTACTGTACAAAATACACTGATTTTCACATTGTCTATGCAAACACATCCGTTTGGTTTATTTACAATCGACATCGGGATATCCCATAACCAAGCCGCCAATGAAAGCGAGCTTTTGATTGGCTACATCAAGGTATGATGTAGCCAATCAAAATAGTGACTATGAGCCTGGGAATTTCCTAGCTAAGTTTGTCAGGGATTCGTGGACACAGAAACCCTGACTTGTGAGGATGGTATGGATTAGACCAGTATGGATCTAATGTTCGCAACTTATAAGATTGCTTTATAAAATCTATAATAATGGGCAAAACATTCATATCACAATTAAAAATAGTTCTAAGTTTATTAAAAGAGTCAAGCTGGTTAAAATCAAAGTTTTTATTAGAGATTTTACTAAGAAAACAAGTCCTTATATCATTATTAATTTGACAATAATATCTTTATTGTCATTTAAACATATGTTTGTGTCAACAGTCTTACATCTAAACCCAAAAATCCCCATCAAAATGATGCAAAAATTATAATTGGACTGACAGTTTAATTGGTCATACAGCTCATGTGACCAAATGATACTAATAAGCCCCAACATCATTTTGATGCAGATTTTTGGGTCTGTCAAAAACAAAAACAAGTAAATAGTACTGAACAAAGAAAAAGAACACTATGAAAGTTAATCCTCTTTTGTCCTCAATTCAAATAACCGTTTTAAAAAGGAGCCAACTAGTTTCACATGTTCTATAGACACTGGATTCAATAGACTATACAGATTTTTTGTTTCAATTTTCCAACCTAATTTATCAAATAATTCTAATCTTTTTTGTTGGTTTAAATTACAATGTAAGAGGAAATGTTCTTCATTTTCAATGACATAGACAGTCATCTCTAGGTGTTTTAAAGTATCGACCCCTATCTATTTCTAGACTATGATCGCTTAAACAAAGTTTTGTAAAGCACCTTCTTATAGACAAATCATGACAGAATAAGTAAAATTATTGATCAAAATCAAGTTTAAGATTTTAAAATAAAAATAGCTTATTTGTATCGTCATAACTATTTGCAATAAAGCACAATATTATCGAGATCCTCCTTAAACAACCAAATAATTGCCAAACATAAAGGATCAATTAGGATCCCACCTTTAAGATGGCAGAAGACTTATTGAGAAGCTTTTATCATGTTTGTTCTTTAAGATATGTCTGCACATTATTTTCTCTTTTTCTTTTTCTTTTTTTTTTTTGGTGGGGGGGGGGGGCACTTGAAAATGCTGCATGTTTAGAACAAATTTTTTTATCCCCATATTCGTACTCATCTTTTCTATAATTAACAAAGATCGTGAAGGGACAAAGTAGGGTTTAGTAATAGTTCAACAACAATTTTGGTCCTGCAAGAAAGAACATTTTTCAGTAAAATAAGTACAACCACCCCTGTTCCTTCCCCCCTGATAAAACATGGTCTCTTAGAGATTGTATCAGAAAAATAAACCTTGCTTCTTATCCAATCTCATTAGTAAGAGATATTTTATCAAAAGACATTTCTAGAGTCCCTTCATGATGAATGACTTTATCAGAAAGGAAGATTCTATGTCTTGTTAATGCTTGTTGTCAGTTCTTATGCAAGATAGAAAGATAAGGTCAACTTTAACCTCAAGATGAATGTGTTGGTCTACTGTAAAACTTGGAATGGGACAGTGGAATGGTTTACAACTAGATTAAGATAATGTCGACCTTAACCTCAAGATTGATTTGTTGGTCTAATGTAAAATAGTACCTCAAGATTGATTTGTTGGTCTAATGTAAAATAGTACGGTGGAATGGTTTTACAAGTAGATATGGTCCACCTTTACCTCAAGATAAAATTTGTTGGTGTACTTGTAAAACAGGACACCGTACAGAAGAATGTTTTAACAATAAGTAGATAAGGTCAACCTTAACCTCGAGATGAATTTGTTGGTCATGTACTACATGGTAGAACCGACCTGTATCATTTTTTTGGAAGCCTTTCAGATACGATATAAAATTATGTAATTTTTCAAACATGTGTTTGCACAATGAAGAAATCATATTTTTTCTTAAATAATGTACCCAGTAGCAATGATTACTGTATACCAAGATCGATTTCTCTTATGTAAAAAAAGGAACTACATCAAATCAACAAATACAATCTTTGGTTCATTCAAAAAAGTTTAATACAAGAATAAAAAAACACTTTCTGTTACACACCACCAAAACTGCCGATGGTTGTATATCGTATCCAATGGGCTTCGGCAAAAATGATACGGGTCAGTTCTACGTTGTGTGAAAAACAAGAAATGATACAGTGGAATAATTTTACAGTAGGAAGATATTTAAAGGTCAAATTTTAATCTCGAGAAGAATTTGTTGGTCTACTATAAAACATGAAATGGTACAGTGGAATGGTTTTACAATTCTAGTTTGAAGGGTTCATTTGTGGACTATCATGAAGTTGACCACATGTCAATTAAGAGCAACTGAAGAGTTATAGTCTGTTGTTATGTCTTTTGTGGGTTGGGGTTGGTGGTGGAGGGGGACCACAGAAAAAAGACTGAACTTAATTACATGTCAATTTGGTGGTACTCAGCTTAAAAGTCTGCAGTGTCTTTGTGAGGAAACACAAAAGGAGGGGTTACTTCAGTCTAGTATTTTTTTCTAAATTTCTACTCTCAGCCCATGTTGTTTTTATTGGGTCGAATTAAAAATAAAAACATCTGTTTGCATCATAAAATTAATAAATTTAAAATGAAATGCAGAAGTTTAACAATGACAGATTTTGATTATAAAATTGTTGTATATGTGCCCCTTGAAAATCACAAGTGATAAATTTACTATTAAAGGTTTAAGCAAAGACATAAGGTAGACACAAATTACCTTGCAGTACGTGATTTGAAAAACAATTTTTTTTTAATTCTGTATATTTGTTATATCAAACTACGAAAAATAATTTGAAATCTAGCTGCAAGAGCTGTTGGGGGAATTGGTTAGATTTATAATAGGGTATAATGTTTTGAGTAGTACATCAGTCTGTATGTGCATATCTGTCCTATTCTTGTAAGTGCTTCTCCTATTAAAACTACTTGTCACGATTTTATGAAACATTGTAATGAAGGAAGGAAATTTTGGTAAGAGTTATGTCCCTTTGAACTTAGAAATTTCTCAAAATATAGATATAAAACAAGTTGTAAGTGTTTCTGCTGAAACTACTGATCAGAATTGTATGAAACTTGGTAGGTATGATGAACAGTTATGTGCATATATAATCAACAGGAAAATTGGATATTTGTTATAAGAGTTGGGCCTCTTTGAAGCAAAAATTATAGAAAAAGTTTGTCAAACTTTTTAAATGAAATGTTTGAAAGTTAAATTTCAGATTTCAAACTTCACACTTTATTTAGTACAATTGGTAAACAAGTAAAATATATTTTGTATTTTTTTTAGGGTTTCCCATTCCAGATCCTGGTCTACCCTTCTTGAAAATGGAAAATGTTCAACAGAACTTTGTTTAAATATATTACCCGTAAATTTTGAACTGTTCCTGTTTTTTAGTCTCCAATATGCGGGTGTGTGGCCATCATGAAGCATGGTCTCTATGGTCCTTATTTGTTTATTGTTGGTTTGAGTGGTATTTAATTAAATTGTTAGGTCCTGTTTGCTTTATCTCTATATTTTATAATGCTATGTATTTAGTATACCATCAAAGAATAAACTCCCATCTTTTACAGTATTATAGCAAAAAGCAGTGTCCTGATGGGTTGAGACAGTGAACACATGTGCAAAGACCATAAAATTGACCACCTTCTGGCACCTGTGTGTCAGTAACAAGATGGTTTTCACTGATAAGTCTGTAAAGGTTCTTTGCTGCAAGTAATTATGTTTTTTAAGTGATAAGGATTAAAAGCCAAAATTTCATGTATTTTGGGGGCAGAGAAAAAGTCTGAAATTGTTCTTTGCTGGAAGTAAGTATGTTTTTTTAGTGATTAGGATTAAAAGCCGAAATTTCATGTATTTTTGGGGCAGAGAAAAAGTAAGTAAAAATTGTTTAATTTATTTAAAAATGGCATAAAGAAGTTATGCAGCTTTTTTTTGCATAGTTTCATTACCAAAAAATGTATTTGGTGATATTTGGTCAGGATTTTTTAGGCATAGTTTCGTTACAAAAAATAATGTCCTGTTGCATAATGGAACGATTAAGTAACAATCAATCAATTGAAAAAATATGTCTTATCCAATTGATCACAGGTTGGTGCAGTTAAATAATCTGGTAATACTTTTTATTGTCATTAAATCAATATTTAAATGATTTGTGACAGCAAACGGGTAATACACAAATAAAAACAAAAATTTGACAAAATAACAAGCCTATGATACTCCAGACCTCAGTTCCGATGACTGCATTATGAAGGAGGAAAGACTATGAATTTGCCGAAAAATTCTGGGCTTTAGTATTTTTTATTTATATTTCCCGTTCTCAATTTCTAGGATATGATCAGACAATCTAAATTTGGCCATATGTTTTCTGTTTTCAAAATTATAAAATTCAAATTTGTTTCAGTTTTTAATGAGTTACACAGAAATATTTTATTTTGATCATTTAAACTTGTAATTTTATTAGTGTTTATATAATTTTAATATAACTTTTTTACATCTGAAACAGATTTACAAAGTAATGGTATCATTTGCTAATATCTTATAAAGGAATACTTATTTTTCAAAATCTTCTCCTGAAAGCTTACATCAGTTTTAGCGCTTATCTTTTATTCACTTTAACTTATGCAAAAACATTTCTCTTAAAAAACAAAAGGATATCTTTAAATGAAATGAAAATATTAATAGCTTTTGGCAGCATATAGTAAAAATCAGCTGATATATTGATGTCAAGTGCAGTGACTGTAGACCTGCCGCAAGTCCCTTTGATTTTTTTTTTTTTTTTTTTTTGCTATTTGAGAGATTGATACATCTTTATCAACATTTTTATACTATCAGCTTGTGTACACCTTTGTACACAAGTAGTATAAGAAATGTTGATAAAGATGTATCTCTCTAATGGCAAGTCTTAACTGTAATAGCAAAAAAATTCAAAGCAACTTGAGGCAAGTGACTGTAGTGTAATGTTGGTTTCTTGACTTTAGAGGTATCACACAATTTATTTTTAAAATTTTAAATGAAATTTGAAAATTTGAAAAAATACTGCTATTTGATTCTGTATGATTTATTAGGATATATTGGAGAAATTTTTTGAATTTAAATATCATCATGATAAGGCAGTCTTTAATGGTATTTTTTTGAGTTGATACTTTCTTTTAACATAATCATCAATTTCACACTGTCAGTTTGATTGCATGAGTTTAAACCACCTATATAATATATTTTAATATAAACTACTTTACAGGAACTGCACATCATCATATTAATTTGCATAGCTTTGTAATTTTTATTATGAGGTAATTACACGATCTATATGTTTTGAGTTATTTGACTCCTATACAGAGTGCCTGTATTCATAATCCAATGGCGACAAAAGTTATTGGTTTTTTTAGGTATGCTATTTTTACTTAACTTGATAACAATTTTATTTTCTCGAATTATATTCATATTTTGTCACACTGGAATTGACAGGTGTTAAATGATCCATTTGTTTTTAATGTGGTGCATTGGTTTGGCCCTATACATGGGTGTCATATTACATTATGTGCATAGAGAGATTGGGACATTTTTTCTTCAGTGCCTATAGACTCACAAGTCCCCGTTGAATTTTTTTTGTACAGAAATACATCCTTATTATCAACATTACTTATACTCTCCACACGTGCACACCTTTGTACACAAGTAGATAGTATAATAAAGATGTATGTCTCTTATAGCAAAAAAAATTCGAAGGGCCTTTTTTAAAGTCTATTTGGTGTCCTATATTAAACAACAACAATAAGCAATGGGCATTTTGGAATTTTTCTATGAAATGTAACAACCTTAGGTTTTAGACTGTTCCAATAAAAATAATAATAATAATATCTGTATTGTCATAAAAAATATTTGTATACCCCTGCTCGAGAGAGTCGTGGGTATATAGTGGCCCTCATGTCCGTCTGTTCGTCAGTCTGTCCGTCCGTTGGTGTGTTCATCCATCCATATTTGGTTTCCGGATGGTAATTCAAAAAGTTTGCATCTGATTTGAATGAAACTTGAATATTGTTATATATCAGGTTGGTCCTATCGATTTTGCGGGAAATCCGTCAAATTTCAAGGTCGTAGTCCTAAAATGTTGTTTCTGGACAATATAAACTTAAAAAATTTGCATCCAATTTGAATGAAACATTGGAATATTGTTATATATCAGGTTGGTAAGAAGCCTATCGATTTTGGGGGTAATCTGTCAAATTTCAAGGTTGTAGTCCACAAAAAACATTAGACATTTTTACAAAAATGTTGTTTATGGACAATAACTTGAAAAATTTGCATCCAATTTGAATGAAACATTGGAATATTGTTATATGTCAGGTTGGTAAGAAGCCCATCGATTTTGGGGGTAATCTGTCAAATTTCAAGGCCGTAGTCCAACAAAAACTTTAGAAATTTTTGCAAAAAAGTTGTTACCGGACAATATTTCAAAAATATGCATCTGATTTGAATGAAACTTTGTGATATTGTTATATATCAGGTTGGTAAGAAGCCAATCGATTTTTGGGGAATATCCGTCAAATTTCAAGGTCGTAGTCCTGTCCAACAAAAAACCGTAGAAATTTGTACAAAAGCGGGGGTATTAGTGATTGCTAGATCCACTTTGTTGAGTTTGTGATAAAAAAACAAAATACCTATATTACATAAAGAAAAAGAACAAAAAGGAAAATTAAACCAATTTATTTAATGACATAGTAATGTCATCCCTGCACTTCCTTTCACATGGGAGCATGTCAATAAGTTTTGTAGGCGATACTCTAATTAAATTTCATTGGTATTGTGCTGAAACAATAGACGTCTAAGGATCACTTCTTTTAAGTTTGTGTTAAAAAACTGTGGTTTTGCTGATATTCAATAGTTCCTTGTATTCAAGGTCATAAACAGCGTAAATTAATTTGACTTTAAAGGTTGTGCATGAGAGTAATGTTTCAGGGTTTTTGGGTGTGACATGTATAGCTTTCTACCCATTTGTAAAGATTTTAAGGCGTGACCAGATTAGTTGTCCAAATTTTACAGGATCTGAATTGTAAATTTACTCCACATGCTGGGTATATATACATTCTTATACTAACACTTAGATTTAATTACTGTGCTACAGATGAGTGATTACCTGTCCAATAACATGTAATTTTTCATAATTGACATGATTGACATGCTGGAATATTGGGGCTCTATTATTGTGATATATTTGGTATGTTGAAATCATGATAATAGGTCTGAACACACAAGAATTGGATAATTATAGGATTGAATTGATTGGGCCATTGTGTGGAAAGATTTAATTGAGCAATTACGGCCAGGTAAGGATTTTACATTGCGGTAGACTCCATATTAAACAGATATAAGCATTTTATTAATGGATTTTTAGTACATTATATTTGATCAACTGTAAGTCAATATATTTTTTAAATAAAATTTTTTTTAGAAAGAAAACAAAAATAAGAATTATATCATTTAATTGCTCGAAATATAAATTAAAAATAAAATTGCTCAAAAAATATATTAATAGTATGACTTTATATGGTCATATATCCATCTTATACAAGCTGTCGTCCTGAATGGTAGCTGAAATGAAGCATTTGAAAAATGGTAGGACAATCTTTAATAGCAAAGGGCATTAGTTATGGTGTCAAACCTTATGACATGTTGGTTTGTGGTTTTGAACCACAAATTGGAAGTTTATGGCAATAGATTTTTGAAGGTGGATATAATCTCAACCGTTTGCCAGTTACTTTGTAAAGAGTATAGGTTTGAGGACAACCAGATTATGTTGCACCTGTTTATGGTAGTGCATCCTACATTAATGGCAAATGACACAGTGCAATGAAGGCCTCTCCGAAGGTTACAACGATGTGCCTGTCACCCGTTTTTGGCTGGATTTCGTGGAGTGAAAACCTGGGTTATAAAATGGTGAATGGCAGGTATGAGGGTGGGGAAAATATTTTCGTAAAAGTTTTCTCAACAACTACTAATCGCAGTTTCTTGATATTTGGTATGTAGCATCAGCATGGAGTCCCATACCATGGGATTTAATTTCAGTTTTGTCGCTCAGCTACTTCCTGTTTAACGAAAGCCATTTTTGACTTTGACAGATTTTTGGGGGGTTTTTTTTGCCTTCTCCGTCCCTGGAATTTTATTGAAAAAGTCTGTTGCACTAAAAATAAACATGAACTAATGCACAGTTTTATTAGCAAAATTGTTCCAGACTGACACCGAATCAAAATCCAGGTTGTGTGTAAAAAACGGAAAAAATACAGAGAATCATTGAACCTTTTGTGAATTGTTTGGCCCCTAATTACGGTCATTCTTTGGGCTGTTATTGAAGACCTTTAATATATAACTTGTCAAATATAACAAACCCATTTATTAATATTATAGCATTAGTCTTTCTGAAAATTATGCAGACACTTAAAAAAAACCATGCAGGTCAGAAATGTTTGTACAATTTACTGGGTTTTAAATAAAATATCTTTAAATTATAACAGATTTATAAAATAAAAAATATTGCATTATCTCCCATTTTGACTATCAAAAGTTCTGTGAAAGGTTTCTACGACTAGACCTACACAGCTGCTGGGCTTGTCCAAGGTGATGGATTTTGGTAGGTTTCTAGGACTGGACCTACTTAGCTGCAGGGCTTGTCCCCAGGTGATGGATTTTGGTAGGTTTCTAGAACTGGACCTACAGAGCTGCATGGCTTGTCCCCCCTTCTTGTTCTTTTCATGGCACATACTTGTATTGGCCCATCTCATGGCACATACTTGTATACCCATCCCATCTCACCATGATTACCTGGTCGTGTACACAATACGGCTGAAATTCTGGTCATTGGATGTTAAACAGCCACTCAATCAATCAATCAATCAATTTGAAATTGATTTTTAACTGTATGCTTGTATCTAACCACTGGTAAAGTTGAAGTTCAAGGAAACTGGAAAAACTGATCTTTTTAAAAATGGTATTATGTTAAAGCTGCCTCTTACTCATAAATGTAAATATGATATAAAACTGTTGCTCTGAGTTACAAATACTAATCAGAAATGCATTCAATAAATATGATGAGTAAGAGCACGAGTGGGAGAGCCCAGGAATGTAATTTGACCTTATTAATGTCAGAAAGCCTGTCTGTCTGTATGACATAACTATTGTTAGCTATGTACAAAAAATCCTTTAATGTTTTTGTGGTACAAAAGGGCCTTATGAAACCTGATAGACTATAGATCTGTTGATTTGAAAAAGTCAGGCATGGGTACATCGTCTTGTGTAGTCCGTTATAAGATTTTGAGGGATAAAAGTGATGAAATCGATATACAAAAGATCAGTTAACATAGTAATTAGGTGCAAAGTATATGTGTTGGCAAAAAGCCATTTTTAAACATCAATTTTTAATATGATAAAAAAAAATTCTGAGTGCAGTTTAAAAGAGTAAAATTAGACATGTTTATCTTTGGCTTTCTATGAATTACATGCAAGTTTAATTGGGATGTAGAAAGTTTTATTAAGAGAATGCAAGTGAAAAAAAAGATAAAATTGAACCTATAAAAGCAATAATATCGTTAAATAAAAATAATAACACTATACAGAATGTACACACCATTCTTCCCTGTGGAGTATCTGTCAAGGTGGGTGCGATTACGTTAAAGTTTTTGTATTTAGGCAGTTCCTATGTAACTATGCATGGTAGGATGACAATATTTGGTATATACGTTGCTGATGAATAAATAGTACATGACTGTCTGGTGAGTGTCACCTGACCTTGACCTCAATTTCACGGTCCAGTGACTAAGTTAAAGTTGGATTACGTCAGTTTCCATGAAATTATGTATTGTATATTTTAAATGATAACAATTTAATGCTATTTACATGATGCTCATGACATAATTTTTCGTTACTGATGCAGAATGCAGGCGAGACATTTTTGTGTGTCCACACTTGTTATATTAACTTTGGAGTCCATCTTTGTTGTAGTAGTCTGTAAACTTTTAAATTTCAATCTTCTCCAAAGCCACTTGGAACTAAAATTTGTAGTAATTTTTATAGGGTGGTTCTTTACAAGAGGTGCCTCGATTGCCCATTGGTTAAGGTAATTAGTCTTTTATTATTGATCATGTGGTTACCTGTTAGGGACCGACCATTTAACTTGCAGGGGGCGGGGGGGAGGCTTAGTTTTTTGGATGAAAAAAATATTTTGGAAGCAGAGGGTAAGAAAAAAAATATTCTGAAGGAGGATTTCTGCTTTATAAAATAATGCTAATAATGAAAAAAATAATCTGTCGCGGCGCCTTCAAAAAATACATTTTTTTTTCTGAGCAAAACAAAAAACCAAGGCCCCTTTCTTTCAAGTTAAATGGTATTCTCTTAGAATATCAATGTGTACTCAACTCCCATCTTTCTTTACAAGAATTGTAAATTTTCCTACTGCATTTTGGAGTTTTCTCCTGGTACTCCAACTCATCCTCCCCTATAAAAACTGTTATGAAAAATTGATGAAAGTGGCATTAAACACCATTCAAACAAACTAAAAATCTTTGTTGATGACCCCTGGCTGCAATTCCTATATGGTAAAATAAAAAAAATCTTTTGACAAACCTCTAGCAAAAGATACTGTAGAAATGTACCTTTGATGAGTTTTTGGAGACTGATTCAAAGTTACCAGGAATGATTGCCAGTTTTCCTACCCCAGGTCGGGGGTTTTCTCCGGGTACTCAGGCTTCCTCCCCCAAGAAAAACTGGATGCCATGATATAGCTGAAAAATTACTGAAAGTGGCGTTAAACACAATTCAACCAAACAATGATTAACTGAGCTACTGTAGGCTGATTAGATAAGGCTATGTGGATTACTTATAAATGTATTCTACAGCAAGTATAGTTTTAATATACCTTAATCTGAATTAAATTGGGAGGGGGGAGGGGTTAGGCTCTGGCTTTTTCACCCAATAAAAACTAGACACAATAACATAGCAGAAAAAATATATCAAGTTGATTTAAGCACCATTCACACAAAGCTGGAAGTGGACACACTCACTGGATGGACACAACTTTGAAGAAAGCATGTGTTTTTTATACCCCTGCTCGACAAGAGTCAGGGTATATAGTGGTCCTCATGTCTGTCCGTCCTTCCGTCCATCATTCTGTCCGTCTGTTCATCTGTCCATATTTGGTTTCCGGGTGATAATTCAAAAAGTAAACATCCGAATTGAATGAAACTTTGGGATATTGTTATATATCAGGTTGGTAAGAAGCCTATTGATTTTGGGGGAAATCCATCAAATTTCAAGGTCACAGTCCAAGCAAAACGTTAGAAATTTTAACAAAAAAGTTGTTTCCGGACAATAAATCAAAAAGTTTGCATCCGATTTGAATGAAACTTTAGGATATTGTTATATATCAGGTGGGTAAAAAGCCTATTGATTTTGCGGGAAATACGTCAAAATTCAAAGTCGCAGTCCACGAAAAACGTTAGAAATTTTTACAAAAAAGTTTTTTCTGGACTATAACTCAAAAAGTTTGCATGTGGTTTGAATGAAACTTTGGGATATTGTTATATATCAGGTTGGTAAGAAGCCTATCCATTTTGGGGGAAATCTGTCAAATTTCTAGGTCGCAGTCCGCAAAAACTTTAAAAATTTTTAGAACAAAAGTTGTTTCTGGACAATAACTCAAAAAGTTTGCATCCGATTTGAATGAAACTGTGGGATATTGTTATATATTATGTTGGTAAGAAGCCTATCGATTTTCGGGGAAATTCGTCAAATTTCAAGGTAAGAGTCCACGAAAAACGTTAGAAATTTTTATAAAAGGGGGGTATCAGTGATCGCCAGAATCGACTTTGTTGTTTTGTTTTTTTTTTTTGTTCACCAGTTTTGCAAAATAAGACATTGGTGGGGTGCCAACTTGGGAAAAATTGGGAAAAGTCAAATACACTTAGGCTGTCACGTAATCCTTATAAAATAACAATTTACAGATTGTTAACACAGCATAATGAAATTCTAATGTTCAATGTGAAAATTGTTCAACATGAAATACAGTAATTGATAACTGAAAACTACTTATAAATGATGTAGATTTCAATCTGACTTCATTTAAACAAATAACAGGTGGGAGTAACAGTTGTGGAATAAGTTGTAAAATTAAAAGAATATATTATCCATCTCCTCTGTTGTGTTGATTGGGTCAAAAGCATTTTAAGTTTTTCAACACCTATTTAGCTTTTAAGACTAATCTGCAACTTAGCGAGTGTAAGTTTGGAGGGCGGGAGAGGGTATTGTTTATTTTTGACCACAGTCCGTTTGTAATTCTGACTGTCCATCCCACATGTTTTACTGACATTTCTTTGAAAGCACTTGTAGATATTTAGCTGATTTTTGGTATGTGAAATAACAATAACAAGTTACAGATAAAGTTTATGTTTTATTCTACACAGCCGATTTTAATGGAAATTACGGATTATGGCCTTCGGAAATTTCATCAATATAATAGTTTTCTGCCTCTCTTTTATTTGTAAATGCTTCAAGATGATGTAATTTTGGTATAAAGGAATGACTTACAGATCAAGTTTATGTTTTTATTCGATTTACTGATTTTTACTAAAATTATTGGCCTTGAACTTTCTGAAATGTCATCAAAATAATAAGTAAAAATAAATTGAATGAGAATACTTACTTTGATTGGCTGGAAAATATATGGCGAATTGTAGCTGCTACAGAAAGGACAATTTTCATTCACTACCTAACACTCCAAACTATTCCTGTGACAATCACAATTTTTTACTGTGAGGACTATCTCCTGAATTTATTTATTGTTTGTTTTTGTACTCTTCCTGAATATAGCTTTAATAATAGTTGTCAAAATACAACAGTAAATCAAATCTTTTGTAATAGACTTTTTTTGTCATAACTTTTTGATTTTGGGCTCTGTGATATTCTTATCTTTCCATGAATTGTGACCAGACACCCCCCATACACACACACACACACACCCCCAACCACACACACACACACCCCCCCCAACCACACACACACACACACACCCAACCACACACACACTTTATTTGAAGCATTGTCTGAACTTACATAATATATCATCAGCATTCAGGAATTAAAAATATTAAAATCTGTAATTGACGTCCTTCTGACATAATTTGATGGAGGGGAAGATTTCAATCACTAAAATGATTAAAATAACAGGTGGGTCTTAACAGTTGAATAAAATTGAAAATTACAAATATTTTATTGTATAATATATGCATACATATTCCTGATATGTTTTTCTCATTGAAACTGATTGAAATGAATCAGGATTTTTACAGGTATCTCAAGCAAGACATTGCGGTTATTTTTTTTAACCACAAAAATTGAATTTAATCAAATGAAAAGTTATAAAAACTTTATAAAGGTTACTTTAATGATGGCTGGGAAGACACTGTGTCTGTGTAGCTCTCCGTTATCATAGACTTAATGTTTGTTCTAATAACCAGTATGTATGTTTTGTAGATTAGCCCCAGTCTGGGGTTTGATAACGCAGGATTATGACAGCTGGTATCTCAAATTTTATGCTTACTTACCTTTGCTGAAAGAAACCCTGCATAGATTATTAGGAACCAGGCCAAGAAAACAAATAGTAGAGTTTATAGTAACATTTTTTTTCTACTGACATGCATCTGTTGAAAGCATGTCGCTGAGAAAAAAAGATAATTGCTTTTAAACCCAAACTGCATATTTAGATAACTTTTTGAGAGGGATTAGGTCAAGAAAACATACTAATTGGTAAAAAAGGAATCTTGTTGCTACTGATCGATCGAAGCTATGTATGTGTTGTTTTATAAGATAAAGTTAACATGCACTACTGAGATATACAGAATTCATTGATGTAAAGGGGGAGGAGGAAATGAATTTGTTTACAATTTTAAACTATGAACCACAAAAACTGTCTCTAATCCTAAATTTTAATACAAAGTTTTATTTCCAAATAAAACATGCAGATGTATTCAGACGCCTATAAACAATTTCCTTTTACCAAATTTTTTTGCTTAGTTGGAATGAAATTGCAGTTTAATGAAACCGACCTATTGCATGTTTATTATATACATTGTCCCACATAAATCCTGAGACCCTGAATGATGTGGCCATGGGGCGATAAGAAGTTTGATCACATAATGGAGGTTAATCTGACGTGACCTGCAACCAGATTATGTTAGACCTTGCTTCAAAATGTAGCCAGTAAACATGGAAGGGCTAATTTTAATTCCACTGAATAAAATTGCTCTCGTCCTCTACTTTGCTGAATCCAGACCTGTGTGTGTCGTGTCAGATACTGTTGTGCTGTATCACTGTCACTTGTGACAGATTAGAACCATTATACACCAGCTATATATACTAAAACTGTGGGGCCTTGGTGGCCAAGTGGTTAAGGTAGTTCGTCTACTATTGACAGAGCTCCAGATAAGCTGCGTATTTGTGTTATTATGCAATTAAATTTTCATAAAACCCAATTATTTTTATAGCTTTGCGTTGCAAAACACAATATCAAAGGCCTAAAACACAATCAATTTTTAGAAACATGCTTAATTCACTCACTGAGTAAATACAATTGTTCAGTGATTGCGTTAATAAATTCAAATAAATACACAAAGGTCAATGCATAATTACGATTCCCATTATTTTGCAACCGAGGTATTCCGAATGTAATTTATATTTCATGCAGCATACGGTGCTCCAGGTATAGAAATTTATTTCACAAGAAGCGATGCAAAACGACAGAAGGTTATCTACATGTATAAAACCATAGTGAAATACATTTTTGTCAGCATAAAAAACCCAATTCAGTAAATTTTAGATGGGTGAAAAACCCAATCTTATTTTGAGTGGGTTAAAAAAAATGATAAAAGTGATATATAAAAAAATACCCAATGAAATGCCATTTTTGCCTCAAAATCTTGAAAATTATTAGAACTAAAGAAAAAGTAAGCATTGCTTAATTGTTCTGCTCTATGAGGGCTACAAAATTGGCTTAGAGTCAAGATTGTCTGATTAACCGTTTAAGAGTTATTTCCCTTGAACTGTTTATTTTAATCGGTTTTAATTGATTTTTTAAAATCTTCTCCTCTGAAACCACTGAAAGTACTGCTTTGAAACTTTGTACACATCATCCGTCAAATGTCCTCAACCAAGTTTGCACCAACCATGGCCGCAGATAAACCAACTTGGCCGCCACGGCTAAAAAAAATAGAACAGAGGGGTTAAAATACAATTTTTGGCTTATAGTTCAAAAAGTATAACAGATACAGGAAAACCGAAGAGACATGCCTTCATCTGCATCAAAAGCTCTATGAAACACTCCATTGGGTCAAAGTTGTTTGATGACCCCTTATAGGAGTTATTGCCCTTTAATTGTCAAAATTGATTATTTTTGACATTTTTGCCTCAAAATATTTATTGGAACTAGAGAAAAAGTTAGCATTGCTTAATTGTTCTGCTCTATGAGGGCTACAAAAATGACTTAGGGTCAAGATTGTCTGCTGAACCGTTTAGGAATTATTTTCCTTGAACATTTTTTTAATCAATTTTACTTGATTTTAAAAAAATGTTCTCCTCTTTAACCCAATAAAGGACTGCTTTGAAACATTGCACACATCATCTTTAGGACGTCCTCTACCAAAATTGTGCAAATCATGACACCTGACTACATACATAGCTACGTTGGCTTAAAATAGAAAATTGGGGGGGGGGGGGGGAGTCAAGAGAGTTTTCGACTGATAGTTAAAAAAGTATATCAGGTACAGCAAATTTGAAGTGAACTTCCCTTCTCCCTCTAAGCATCAAAAGCTCCTTTTGTAGGAATTATTTCCCTTAAAAGGTCAGAATTAATGACTTTTGCAGAAGTGTTGGGCAATTCCTTATAGCAAAGAAAAGCTGGATAAAAAAGGGTTGTTTGGTTTCATGTTCAGGTGAGCGATACAGGCTCCTGGGAGCCTCTAGTTTTATTCGCATGTGGAAGTACACTTTGTTTCAATGCATCATCTTTATTAAAAAAGAACAATAGATCTCAATGCTTTTATTTTTGACATATATCGATCTTTCATTAAAAGGTGGCTATTTAGATGGCTCGACTGAAACTACATCACTTGGTTTACTTTTAAACGCCGGTTTGCCATCTACAATGTTGTGGAAGATGTCCTCCCATGTATGGTTTATATCGTGTTCATATAAATAGTTTTGATCGCAACAGTACTTGTCAGACTAAATCGTAACCAGTCAAAAGGAATGTCTCCTTCTAGTTCCAAAAGTTTACGTTTCCGAGGTATATATTTTTGTTGCCATCCATGCTTGAAGAATACAAGATCACTTGTATTAAAATTACCTTTCATAACCATCATAACTCAAAGTGTATCGGTGACAAATATAACTGAACACAAAAAGGAACCAAACAAATTCAGAAATACGCAAATAGAAAGATTTAAAAGGATATGTAAAATTACAAAATTTCTATTAAAGGGAAGTAATCTGTGTATTAATATAAACCCTTTATTGTTAAAACCCCTTTAAAATAATGCATTTTAAGTCTAAGAACAATTTGAAAACATTTCAAACTGCTATAATTGAGATCACATTGAGTAACCATTATTTTAACTTGTAGAAATAGGTTCAGATCCAAAGATTTAATAAAAAGGAAACTGACCGAACAACATGAACTGAAAATCTTTTTGTATATTATACATGTGCTCCGAAGATTTACCTTCTAGTGACAAATGATGAGATCCTGTTAGTTTTGGCACTTTGCTAAAATTTCAATTACCCTTTTCATTTTAATCAATTCTTAATCATGCAAGTGTTTAATCAATGGTTTGTGGAGATGGGGTGATTAAGAATAGATAAGGACAGGATATTATATTAAGTTGTAGTTTCTGTGCCAATTTTGTTCTTACAAATACTCTGTTTGATGAAGCTGGTTCATGAATTTGTGAAAAATAATGGGTTCTATTTAATTTTATATTTTCACAATGAGTTTTCCAGAGAATACTTGAAGCTTTGCTAGTAGTTAGATTACCTTCCTAGGATTCTGGATACTATATATTAGTTTACTGCATCAATGTACCACGTTTTCTACCTTACTGTAGGCATGGAGTGCTCCACTCCAAGGAACTTCAAGGATTGCTAGGTTTTCTAGCAAAGGCCAGGCCACTCTTGCTTCCTCCCGCAATAAAAACTGGTTGCCATGGTATAGCTTAAAAGTTGCTGAAGTGACATTAAACCCTATTTTAAGATGCAAACTAGAACATTTTTTAAAACCTTAAACAAATACCAACCTTCAAAAATCAGAGAGATACCAGAGTAAACTGCTTGCTGAAGATATAATTGCACTCTCCGGCACAGAGAACATAACTGGTTCCCAGATATAACCTTGTCCACACGTCATCCTCCATTTACTGCAGGACTACATTTGTCATCTGCAGGTGATGTTTGTAAACAAAGAACGCTGTTTATAAAATAATACACGAGATCCTTTTTATTTTTATATAGTCTTTTTTAAACATTTTTGATAGTTTTACATTGAAATTACTGGGTTTCTACGCAAAGCTTATCTGCCATGAGAGATACCTCTCATGGTGCCAACCAATGCGTGGCAGAGATGATGGTGGTTGACGTAGGATACCCAGAATCCTTTGTGTGGAGATTGATATAATTCTATCAACAAACGGAAAGAATGATTGTCATCTGGTACTATTTTTGATTTGTCTCCCCTTTTATTTACAGGACTATTTGACAGCTTATCAGTTTATCATCCCTGTTTGTCTGTTTGACTGCTGTTATTTAGTCATTCAAACTATCAGCAGCCTATAAGATAGGTGAATTAGTTGTGTTAAGTTGTACCCAGTTTTTCATAACTATTTTATAGCCATTTTTACTGAAGTATACATAAAACAGTATTAATAGAATACAAGTACATGTCAGTTGATCTCTGGCAGATATTGAAACGACAATTATGAGATTTTGTTGGTTATACTTGCTGAGATTTAACTAACATTTTGAGTTGAAGGAGATATAGGAAAAGTAACAAGGGTGGGGGTGGGGGCAACTGATGTTTTATATAAATATAATTAGGACAGATCTTAGACACAATCTACTGCAATAAATTGAAGTTGTGGAACGGAATTGGAACGAATAATCATACCCTGGCTTTTTTTGTTTTTGTAATTTGGCAAGGGTATGAATTTGGTCCCATTACTCATAATGTAGCAGAGCGGGAGTGAAAAGAAGTTGCATATATAATCAGACGTGGTCAATCTTGATATCCTTCGACAGTGTCCCCATTTTTTTTTATCAGTTTTCGTGTTTAAGATCGATCATTATTGATACATGATGATAGTTATTGAAGTTTTTAATAACCTGCTGTGCATTGTGTATTAATTGACATTCGTGTCTTTGTTTAATTACGTTTACCACAAGAAAAAACGTTGAGAGACGCGAAACTGCATGGTGTGTTGCATCTTGAGAAAAGTATATTTAAATTACTGGATTATTACTATGGATTGGTTGTTACAGTATGCAAATTAGCACGATTATACTAAAATTAGGTCACATTATCCATATACCGAAAACTGATCAACATAGCATTTTCCATGTGCATCTTAAAGACAAAAAATGAAATTTCTTCTATAAAGGTTGTTTCCTGTTATTTTCGCAATGTCTGAAGCTTTAATAACGTAAAGAAGATGAATATTATGTTCAAATTTTGTATAAATAGACGGAAGGTAGAATTTTTTATTTGCTACATTATGATCAGTAGAACTAAATTCTGCCGTTAATCTGACAAATCACAAAACTAACTTCGGATTATAACGGGAGTAAAATTCGGCCCAGAACCAAATATCTGTGTATTCCTCATACAACTTTCAATCTCACTGTACATGCATTACAATTATGACTAGTGTATTTAAAAGATGCCAAAATTTGTATGGAAAATACATTTGAAAAGAAATATTTCTTAGAGTTTTCAAATATGCCAGTGACCTGATATTTCGTTGTTCATTTGACCTCAATGCCAGGAAAAATATTAATTTTTTTGTTTAAATATATCACAAAAATGCTGCCTACTTCAGAACATCTACTTAAAATTGTTTTGACTCAGATTCTTTAACTGTTAGGAGGAGAGATCTATTAAGATTACATTTTGGCATTAACTTAACTTGCCACAAGTACCTTTCAATTTTTTTTGCTATTATAGAGATACATCTTTATTATCAACAATTTCACTTGTGAACAATAACTCTTTGTACTCTCTGTAGCACATAGGGACTTGTGGCAATTCTATGTACTGATAATCTATATTCTTAGTTTGACCTGTAGCACATTTGGACTTGTGGCAAGTCTATGTAATGATAATCTATATTTGACCTGTAGCACATAGGGACTTGTGGCAAGTCTATGTACTGATAATCTATATTCTTAGTTTGACCTGTAGCACATAGGGACTTGTGGCAAGTCTATGTACTGATAATCTATATTCTTAGTTTGACCTGTAGCACATAGTGACTTGTGGCAAGTCTATGTAATGATAATCTATATTCTTAGTTTGACCTGTAGCACATAGGGACTTGTGGCAAGTCTATGTACTGATAATCTATATTCTTAGTTTGACCTGTAGCACATAGGGACTTGTGGCAAGTCTACATACTGATAATCTATATTCTTAGTTTGACCTGTAGCACATAGGGACTTGTGGCAAGTCTATGTAATGATAATCTATATTCTTAGTTTGACCTGTAGCCCATAGGGTCTTGTGGCAAGTCTATGTACTGATAATCTATATTCTTAGTTTGACCTGTAGCACATAGGGATTTGTGGCAAGTCTATGTACTGATAATCTATATTCGTAGTTTGACCTGTAGCACATAGGGACTTGTGGCAAGTCTATGTAATGATAATCTATATTCTTAGTTTGACCTGTAGCACATAAACATCAATAAACAGTTAATTTGTTGTTGCTCTGAAGTCATAGCTGTTGACAAGAAATTAAATCTTAAGTCTTCCCATTAAATTACTTCTACAGATTTTTATGTGTTTCTTATAAATTTACTCGATATAAAAGTCTTGATATAAAAGTTTTATTCTAAATATTTAACTTAGAGAAAGCATGCATCACTAAGTTACCAATCTGCTATAACTTGGATTAAAGTGAATATTCAGCCATATCAATCTTCATTATCATGTTGGGTCATCAATTTCACAGTGCATTTTACCTAATTAATTTCTACTGAAATCTAGTCAAGAACAGCTGGATGTAAATTTCATGCTTTCTAATCTGAAAATTTAAACTCCTGAACAATTATATAATAAACAGGTGCAAATGCATATTGTCTATAAAATAATAAATGATATGTTAGCTGTTATTTAACATTGCTGGCAACCTGCTTGAATAATTATAGCAGCATTACAGTTGAAAGTTCTATATGATTTTATACTGATACCATATGTGTAGTTACTGTGTATGGTAGACTTGCCACAAGTCCCTTTGAATTTTTTGCTATTAGAGAGATACATCTTTATTATCGACATTTCCTGTACTGTCAGCCTTTGTACACAAGCTGTTAGTACATGTGTGGCGGTTAAGGCCTACAACTAGATGGAGTTACCTGCCTTAGTGGTTAAAAATTATTAATATGGATATTATTTTAATTTTTATTAATATGTATGTGTGATTAGAACTTTAAAATGGTCTTTACAATTGTAATTTGATGTTCAGTGATATTTTGAATGATTGATTATAAGTAATTGTTAATAGTTTTGTAATTTAATGCATGGCATGATACCTTTTTAACTGTTCAAATAGATTTAGATTTATGTTTAAAATCATCTGTATTATATTGCTTTTTATAGAAAGCCAAAGTCTATTAAGACTATTATTATCAAGGCACAAGTCTTTTCAGACTATGGTCTATTTTAGACTTCGCCTTATGTATAAACTATATTTTAACTGCACTGCTATTTTGATAGCTTATTTTATATTTTAATAAATGTTGCAACTTTTACTTTGTCTAAATTTGCCCTGTCCAACAATAAGAGTTCAAAGACTCAGGTCCCTGTGTTCGAACCCGAACAATTTTTGTTAACAAGGGGTTGTAAGTAAACATGTTCCTGGAGTTGTGAGTTGTTAACACAAAATAGTAGCCACTGGATAAAAATACTGCAGAGATTGCAGAAGCATGGTATAATTTTGGCTTAGCAGCTCACACTCCACGACAATTCAAAACCCCTCCTGTTACATTTTTGGTGGCCAGTGTGGGGACCTGAGGCGAAACTTTTGTTCTCTCATCGGACCTGAGGCGAAACTTTTGTTCTCTCATCGGACCAGAGGTGAAACTTTTGTTCTCTCATCGACATGAACCACCTGAATTTGATAATTTGAAGGTTATAATTTTTGTCATGCCATGTACATGCTTTCAATTTAGTATATTTCAGATCAGAGTTTAGCTGATGTATGTATTTAATAGTATCTGACAGTTAGATTTAAAGTAAAACCTTATGTTCATGAAAAGTTTACTTATTAGTTTATATTGTTACACACATGCCAAGTCATGTTATTTTTATACTCATGAAACTGAGATAGATGTGAGATTGTACAGAATTAAATATTCGTAGACCCATAGAAAGGGCTCGTCAATCTTTCATTTTATTTCACGTTTTTGCTTTATTTATACATTGTGTTTATGTAGATTATTAGCTTAGATGCGACTTGATCATTATGGCAGGACTAACATGAATTAAAACGCAAAAATGAGCCTCTGGTTCATGTAGTTCCCAAGGGTCTATATAAAAAGACTGGTCACGGTGTGATTGTTTATTCTTTGTGAAAGTTTCTTAGACATTCATTCTGTCTGTCATTTAGTATTAACAGTTACACAAGCCATAGCACTTTACATTGTATTTCGCTGGACGAATATTCATTGTATATATATTTAATATTGTTGTACTATTTTGCAGAACTTCTTTTCAGTCCGAGTGACAATATATCTTAATATGAACTGATTGTTCTAAGATGTGAGTGCACGACATCTTTAGAGACTGTGATATAAACTGTGATGATGACCTGTGTTTGACGTTCCTTCTACCTTGTTTTTGGAAACTCATTATACATTCGTTTTTTTAAGGAGGGAGGAATGTGGCGGTTAAGGCCTACAACTAGATGGAGTTACCTGCCTTAGTGGTTAAAAATTATTAATATGGATATTATTTTAATTTTTATTAATATGTATGTGTGATTAGAACTTTAAAATGGTCTTTACAATTGTAATTTGATGTTCAGTGATATTTTGAATGATTGATTATAAGTAATTGTTAATAGTTTTGTAATTTAATGCATGGCATGATACCTTTTTAACTGTTCAAATAGATTTAGATTTATGTTTAAAATCATCTGTATTATATTGCTTTTTATAGAAAGCCAAAGTCTATTAAGACTATTATTATCAAGGCACAAGTCTTTTCAGACTATGGTCTATTTTAGACTTCGCCTTATGTATAAACTATATTTTAACTGCACTGCTATTTTGATAGCTTATTTTATATTTTAATAAATGTTGCAACTTTTACTTTGTCTAAATTTGCCCTGTCCAACAATAAGAGTTCAAAGACTCAGGTCCCTGTGTTCGAACCCGAACAATTTTTGTTAACAAGGGGTTGTAAGTAAACATGTTCCTGGAGTTGTGAGTTGTTAACACAAAATAGTAGCCACTGGATAAAAATACTGCAGAGATTGCAGAAGCATGGTATAATTTTGGCTTAGCAGCTCACACTCCACGACAATTCAAAACCCCTCCTGTTACACATGTACAGGAAATGTTGATAATAAAGATGTATCTCTTTAATAGCAAAAAATTCAAAGGGACTTGTGGCAAGTCTACTTTATATGGATGAATTTGGTATAATGTTTTGGATTTTAGGTGATGAAAGCTCTACAGTATCTTAACCATTTGGATTTTAAATATTTTTTGAGTATGGGTGCCACTGATGAGTCTTGCTTAGATAAACACCCGTTTGACATAGTAATTTCTATTCACATTTGTATCTCTGATGACATTTTATTTTCACAAGTCTTTGAACAATGCCAATACACATAATCCACACAGACTTCCAGACAATATGTATAATGTTAATCATTTTTAACCCATACCTTATAATTCAATTAATCACTGACAGAACAACAAATCACAGGTGAATTTGGTTTTCTTTTTACCTGTCCACAATGGAAGCTAGTGTGTACTTGGTGTTCTACTGAAAAAAATAAGAGCAGGTGGACATTGGTTGTCTGCCCACTATAGACAGGAGGACATTGGTTGTCTGTCCACTTAGGTGGGTTGGTTGTCTGCTCACTATAGACAGGTGGACATTGGTTGTCTGCCCACTATAGACAGGTGGACATTGGTTGTCTGCCCACTATAGACAGGTAAACATTGGTTGTCTGCCCACTATAGACAGGTGGACATTGGTTGTCTGCTCACTATAGACAGGTGGACATTGGTTGTCTGCCGACTATAGACAGGTGGACATTGGTTGCTTGCCCACTATGGACAGGTTGAACAAGTAAAATTCACTTGCATTGTATAAAGCTGGAACAAAAAAATGGTGGTATATCATGAAATTCAGAGTATCATTTTAGAATAAAATAACGTTAATGTCTTTCCTTCTTATCATTGTTGGAATAGAAGGACTCTTGAGAATTTCTTGCTGACTATAAAATTGCAAGCCTTTTGTCAAAGAATGACTAATCCTGGGGAGTTACATCAGATGTCTTGTTGGTTTTGTGATTATCAATTAGTAAAATTTTCAGTTACATAATCAATAATAACTTGACTCATCATTTAATTTTCGTCCTTTGCAGGTCCATGCAGGTGAAATCTAGCAAGGAATCGTTGGAAAAAAAAGTTCAAAAATCAAAAAGATGTTATTTATTTACGTGACAAACATTAGAAAGTGAAGAAAAAACATAAATTCTGTGGAGGAAAAATCGGCTTATTTAAGTACTGACATTATTTTGTGAAATTCAGCCTCTTCAAGAAGTGGATGTAAAAAATTAGGGAAATTATATAATTTATTATATAAACCAATTATCAGTATTAAGTGCTTCAAGCATTCTCGTTAACTGGTAGAACTTGTGAATGTACAACATGTCTATTTCTCAGTATTACATGGAATAGATTGTACAATATTGCACTTGTAATAGTAATCTTGAGAAGTTTATATCAATACTTGATGTAAGATTGTTATTGACATAAGATCAATATACAATGACAATAAACAAGTCATGCTCGAGTGATTACTCACCCATGCGGAAGAATGGCTTACCTGTAGAAAATGGTGGTAAGAGTGTAATCATCTTTACTGATAAAAACGGAGGGATGGATGCAAAAGTGAATCCCTCTGGAGGAGAAGAGGAAGAGAGTGAACCCTGTGGGTGGAGATCTTGTCAACCTAAGGTGTGTCAACGCTTTAGGAAGCCTGGATGGATGTTATTTTGGCTGTGCTGGGCTGGTGCGATTCAGGTAAGAATATCTATATATAAATGTCATCTTGCTGTCATCATTGATTTCTGGTGACAATTTATATTTATTCAAGATTAAGGAATATTTCCAATACATCACAATAAATGTCATTTATTGTTTGATTTGGGTGTCATACAATCTAAATATTATTAATTTTTTGTATTTACAATATTTTCTGATGAATGGCCGTTGTGCATGAGTAGTTCTACTATTGTAAGAATTGTTGATTTATGAATGAATAGCATTTAGTTTACTGAGCATTCCTTCAAAGATTACAGATAAAATTTTAATCCAATTAATGTTTAAGATGTACATTCCCACCATATTATTATTCAAACTTTGTGTAAATTGGTTTGAAATTTAAAAATTCACTAATAAACAGATTTCTATATTTTTTTATTTTTATTAGTATTTCTGTATGTTTATATCAGTAAAAAAATTAAGATTTTGTAATTGCATTGAATCCATCGTTAAATCAAAATGTAGAAACTTGACCAAGAGTTTGTAAATTTATTGTTTTGTATCCTTGTCTTCTTGACAAAAATCACTTCCTGATTCATCAATTGAACAATAAACAATTGAAAGGATTGAATATATTTAATTAATACATTTCCTTGTTCATAAATATTTGTGTGTTAAAGGCATATCAGAAGTAGACAACAATACCCATCCCTATATATATATAATCACATTACATAATGGGAAAATGTGCTATTGAAATGGATTATTAATATATTGATTCATTGGGTAAATGTGCAAACCCCCCACCCCCCCCCCCCCCCCCCAGATTGTACATGTAATTGTATCTGTTATGACAATGTAAGATGTTGCTGAGATGGTTTAAAAGATGAACCAGTTAGTTGGCCAGTGGTTTGTTGAGGTGACTTGGGGGTCATTTGTTTTCTCATTGTACTCCTACTTCCACCAATAAAAAATTGTTCCAACTTTAGCGTTAAAAAAAAAAATTCCTGAATTTGGCACTAAAACCATTTATTCTGTATACCAGTACAATTGATTTCCACACATTTTGATGCAAAAGAGACTAACCAAATTCAATTGATCTTTCAAGGACATGACAACTTTTCTGAAAGCGTATCAGTTAGGACAGTGTATAAAGCTATCGGTGGCCTAGTGGTTAAGGTAGTTTGTCTACTATTGATCACATGGTCTGTCAACACTGTCGTTGTGGATCCGAGTCTCACTGCAGGCAGGGTGTACTCGCCTCCAATCTTAATTGACAAGGATTGCCAGTTTTCCTACCACAGGTCAGGGGTTTTCTCTGGGTACTCCGGCTTCCTACCACAATAAAAACTGGATGTCATGATATAACTAAAAAACTGTTGAAAGTGGCATTAAACAACATTTAATTAATCTGACTGTAACCTGTTCGATATTTTTTTTATTGCCTGTATGTAAACAATTCTTTGATTTTAGGCAAAGAAATCTTAGCAGTGGTTATTTCTTATGAGAAAAAAAAAGATTTACAACTGTTTAACTTGAACAATTATCATATCCTGTTAGCTCTCTAGTCTTGATTTGAACAATGTTACATAGGCTTTGTAAATTTATATATCTCTTTGACATTCTAAACAAATTCAAATAGTATTTGTATATCAACAATAAATAGACAATATTTAACATGAGTTGGAAACCAGGATTACTGAGTTATGCCCCTTGATAATAGAAAGACAAGTAGGTCCATGAACAGAAATTAACCAAGTTCAGGCTTTCAAGTGGGCCCTTATTTTGCTTATTTTTTACAAACAGCCCTAAAATTCCTAATAAAAGCTGAAAAATCCTTAAAAAGCCCTACTTTTTTTGTTAAAATCCTAATTTTTTTAATTTTCAAAATTTCAACAAAAAAAATATAAAATAAACGTAAAATGAAGCTACTTCTGAAAATAACTTTTGTACTATTGGTCTGTGACCAAAATGGTGAGGAAATCTAATTTTTCAGTCTTAAATCATTAGACAATAACAAATTTTATCCCTTATTTTTGTTTAAAAAGCCCTAAAAATACCTAAAAAGTAGCTTTAAAGCCTGCAAGTTTATTCACGTGCATTTTATGAGAAATATATCTATTTTACAATTTCTTTTACTAAATAGTGATGATTTGTTATTTAATGCATAATACTGGAACTTTTAGGGTCAATCAAGCCTAGTCCATTGGTCAGTTGTCTTGTGTTCAATTTCTCATAGAAATACTTAGATTCTTCTTTGAAGTCTTCTTGATCTTATCCTACTTATTGAGAGAATACATTTTGAAACCCTTTGCTTTCAATGCTGTGCAGTAATTATTGAAGGGTTGGAGCCTTACTTTTGGCAGGGTGTCATTTACTCGATCCTTAATTGACCATCTGCAGAACATCAGATTTGATCGTTGGGTACTTGGTCTTAATCCCCCCATAAATACTGTACACCATGATACAGCTAATATAGCAGAAGGATAGCTACATTAAGTAAAAGTGGCATTCAACCACATTCAAACATGAAAAAAAAACAACTGCAAGAAGTGGTCTGATATATTTTAATTTTGAGACACTCTTGACACAAATACAATGACTGACTTTTACTTTATAGAAAATCTTTTTCCTTTTATTAAAGCAATTGAACTCATAAAATAAGGTTTGAATACTTTTAACTGTACCCTAGGGGGTTCTCTCCAGGTACTCAGGCTTCCTCCCCCAATAAAAACAGGATGCCATGAAATAGCTGAAAAATTGCTGAAAGTGGCGTTAAACATCATTAAAACAAACAAACAAACAAACTGTAGGCTATTCATCATAATAACAGACTGTCATATGGTAAGCAGCTGTGACCTCACAAGACAGGTTTACCTGTAGACTCCTGATAAGATTTCTAATTAGCGATAATTATTTGAGTACATTGTGTTCAGAAGTCTGGTTTTTATATCTTTGTTTGTCTTTGTAATTCATTATTTATATCTCATAATTCATTGTTAATGCCTCAGGCACCATCTGGTTGGTTGAGGATGTGTGCTATTCTATGTAATGCAAATCACAATTATGAATTACTGAATGTATTATACATATTGACAGTGTTTATGATTGATTAATTGAATTTGTGCTCAACACCAAGTGAGAAATATTTCAGTAATATTCAGGACAAGAACAAGTTAACAGTTTTAACTGCTACTAGAAAATTATGAAGTAGAATAGTTTGGGGGGGGGGGGAGGGGGGAATTTAGCCTTTTTTGTAGCGGTTACAGTGTGCCTACTCTTTTTTAAATCTACAAAAGTTGTCTCTATCACGCAAGGAGCGTGTCAAGAAACACGTCACTATGGTCTGTGGCAAGGCATAACTAACAACCCCTCCAGAAGAGGGCCTTGCCTATCAGCCTCCTGGGGATGTGTTGTGCAGCTCTGTGAGTTCAGTGCTAAAAATCATCACACTATGGTCCAATGACAGGTTTTATGCATATGAAAAATTTGGTATGAACAGAGAATTATCCTTTGTAGTGGCTACAATGCCCACTCTTTTTCAAAATGTACAAATGTGTCTTATCGTGCAAGAAGCAAAAAAACGCATGATTTGGTTGCAGTCCTGGGATCCTTTCCAATCCCCGGCGGCCATTAATGTACACTCTGCCACCAGTGGAGATGATTTAGTTTTAGTTGTGTGAACCTTCCCAGTCCCCAGTATCCATTACTGTACCTCCTGTCTGCCACCAGGAGATGTGATGTGGTTGGAGTCCTGGGAGCCTTCCCAGTCCCAGACAGCCATTAATGTATGTAACATTTATATAGACATTAATATTATGGTGTATGATGTTATAAAACCTTTTATTTTAAACAGATTTGGTTATTGGAATATTTATTAGTTGCCCGAACAACAACGCGAAAAATAAACTTTAAAGTAGAATTAGGAGTGAATCAATAAACTCACTGATAACATGTTAATAAGAATTGGAATAATGATTCAATATGGAACTTTTAATCCATCTGCAATGACATCAGCTTATTGCTTTGGTTTTAATCCATCTGCAATGACATCAGCTTATTAGTTTGTTTTTTTTTAAATTAGATTTTTAGTTTTAGTTATGATGTACGTATACTTGAAATAATAAAACAAGCTTTTAATGGATTAAATCACAATATCAAAATATTTGGTTGAACCAAAAGTATTGATTACTTCACTTACGACCACTAGTTAAAAAATCTTGTTGAAAATACTTCAGAAATTTAGATTTAAAAAAAAGACAAATATTTCATGTTTTCAAGCTCTACATTTATGAACTTCTCTTGGAATATTATATAGATATACATTACTTATCATATTTACAATTTTAAATGCTGCCCTACATGCTGACCATCAGATTCAATCAAATACATTTGTATATAAAGAAATATTAAGATTATATTTGTAATTTATAATCCATTACCACTGAACAGCTGGGATCTAAGTCATCATTTAATACATCGTTGATTATATCAGTAACTGACGATAGCGATGTCTAACATTGCACAAAAAGATACAACTAAAGTTTCATGATCTTCAATCAGATTGTACCAAGAGTTTTAATAATTTGTACTCAAAGGATAAATAGTTAATGTAAATCAAATTGGATTTGTTTATAGTCAGATTTCAACAAGCTTTTAATTTATATTTCAAATTTAGAAATTGTACCAGTAGGTTGTTTAGTGCATTCTCTCCCCCCCCCCCCCCCCCCGCCCCCAAATGCCCCCAATAAAAAACCATATTTTCAAAACTACAATGATAAGTGTGTGCAGTTACAAATAATAATATTAACATTTAAAAAAGCATATTGTTCATGTAATTATCAGACTAGGGTCAGATGTTAGCAGTTGTATACTCACTGTTTAATGAAGACTTGATGATGTTTAATGAAGACTTGATGATGTGAATACTTATCAGCCATGTAAATATTTGGAATAATGCAGTAAATTAAAAAAAATATACGTTTTGATACATCGAAAAGATCTACTACTGAAAAGGAGGATGTATTTGTGTTACTAGAATTTGTTTCACACGCTCTTTAAGCTGTTGAAGGGTTGTTGAATACAATTCAGTTCATAATATAACTAAACAGAAATAGATTGTAAATTGTTGTCATAAATTATATACATGTATGAATGACAACTCTAAACATTTGACTTCATTTATTGTCTATACTAGTAGCTATATATAAGGTTTGTGGTGGGTTTGTGCATTAAAAACAGGTGCAGAGCTGTTTAGCTGTACAGATTGTCCATTTTTTCCACGGATTTCGGGCAGATTAAATACGCTATACGGATTCTTGTTTAAATCCACGAAAAAATCATAGTAATGCCCAAAATTATTTCATCAGTGTTAATAAGATGCTTGTATATGATCTTGTCGTTGTTAAAAGCGCACCGGCAACGTATTTGAAAACAGCATTTCAGAACATGATTCAAAAGGAAACTAACATTAGGACAGAGAGGCTACATCTAGAGTCATAACCAATGCTTGGGTAGCAATTTTAAATACATGCATGTGTAGCACTGATAAAGTCCTCAAAATACGGATAAGTCACCGATGGAATACTGATATCAGTCAGATGTGGTAAACAGCTCTGCAGGTGCCATTTTGAATTTATTTCAGGGAATTCATAAATGTCCTTTTGTCCTGCTTAGAAGATTCTATTACAATTTTATTGGCTGTGATCATGTGTAATACAAATTGATCTGTTAAATACACCAAACACAACAATCTTTTTACAAGTGATTAAATTAACTTAACTGAAGGGAATTTGACTTGTTGTGTATAGTTCTCACAAAAGCTGATCAGATAATCTTTTAAGCCAAGTGTGACTATTATACACAGCCAACTACATTTTTATACCTCAACTTCGAAGAAGAGGGGCCAGTATACTGTTTTACCCTTGTCTCTGTTTTTAAGTCCGTCTGTCTGTCCTCCTGTCCGTCACAGTTTTCTAAGCAACTATAGGATGCAGAAGCCTGATATTTTGCATATTGCTTTATCTTATAATACTATATGGTGTTTAGCGATTTTATGCTCCTTGGTCATCTATGTCCTGTTGAGCGCATACATAGATTTTTACACGTAGTTGTGAAAGCAGGGGTATCACTAGTTCACACTTGTTTTTTTTTCAGAAAATGACCTTTAATAACAATTTCACTTTGCTAGACTTGCCAGAATTAAGTCCCTTCGAGTTTTTTTTTTTGCTATTTGAGTGATATATCTTTATTATTAACATTTCTTATGCTATCCACATGTTTACAAAGAACTTGTAACAAGTCTATTAGTTTGCCTGCTGGCTGCTTCATACATTTGACTTGGAAATGAAAAAAAGCCAAAAAGCTGTAAATCAGTTACTAACTAAGTATGATGTCAGGAGTTGAGATACAGAATTAGGTGTAACAGAGGAAGGGAGCAGTAAATGTCAGTTTCCTGTTTGATGGCTTACCTGATAAATCACATTTCTATGAAATGTTACATAGTTAGCTGCTCTTCCTGTCTATTGTAATTATGATAATCCCCCTCCACCAGATGTCAATAAAAGACATTGTGTTACTCTTACATCATGATAAAATGTTTTTAGACATATAACATCAGATCAGATACAAAAATAGACACACCTTCCCTCCCCCTCTAGAATGAAGGTAATAACAAAATACCGAACACAGAGGGAACTGTCAAAAAAGACGATCCACAAATCAAAGTCCGAGAAACCTGCAACTTCAGAACCAACAATCAAATACATAGTAACTACAGCAATTGTCCTGACTTGGTACAGGCATTTCAAAAGAAATGGCGCGTTAAACCAGGTTTTATGGCGTTAAACCAGGTTTTATGGCATGACGTAAATAAAGTTTTTTGGTGATTTAAGTATGTATATTTATTGATATATTGATTGGCTGATTGATACATAACATTGGACAATAAAATATTTCAGCTATATTCAGGACATGCAATAATATGTGAAAACATAAAAAGAAAATATTGCCCTTTGCCAACTTATTGTTTATTAACTTGTTCGTGTCCGGAATATAGAAAATTGGCTGTTGCATGGACATATAGGACTGGAGCTTTATTTGTTTGTTTGAATGGTGGTTAATGCAGCTTTCAACAGTTTTTAGCTCACCTGACCCGGACGGTCATGTGAGCTATTGCCATCACTTGGCGTCCGTCGTCCGTCGTCTGTCCGTTTAACTTTTCAAAAATCTTCTTCTCTGAAACCACTCGACAGAATGCAACCAAACTTAGTATGGTTGTTGCTTAGCATGTCCTTTACCAAACTATCATTCGGATTTTTGATTCGTAAAAAAACATGGTCGCCATGGCTAAAAATAGAACAGGGGAATCAAAATACAGTTTTTGGCTTATAGTTCAAAAAGTATAACAGATACAGGAAAACCAAAGAGACATTCCTTCTTCAGCATCAAAAGCTCTACAAAACACTCCATTGTGTTGAAGTTGTATGATGACTCCTTGTAGGAGTTATTGCCCTTTAATTGTCAAAATTGATTATTTTTGCCACAAAATCTTAAAAATTTTTAGAACTGGAGAAAAAGTTAGCATTGCTTAATTGTTCTGCTCTATGAGGGCTACAAAAATGACTTTAGGGTCAAGATTGTCTGATTAACCGTTTAGTAATTATTCTCTTAGAACATTTTTTTTAATGAATTTTAATTGATTTTAAAAAATCTTCTCCTCTGACCAATGAAACGACTGCTTTGAAACATTGCACACATCATCTTTAGGACGTCCTCTACCAAAATTGTGCAAATCATTACAGCTGACTACCGAAATAGCTACGTTGGCTTAAAATAGAAAGGGGGGGGGGGGGTCAAGGGAGTTTTTGGCTGATAGTTAAAAAAGTATAACAGGTACAGCAAATTTCAAGTGAACCTCCCTCCTAAGCATCAAAAGCTCCTCCTTATAGGAGTTATTTCCCTTAAAAGGTCAACATTAATGACTTTTGCAGAAGTGTGGGTCAATTCCTTATAGGAACGAAATTCAATATAAAAAAAGGGTTGTCTGTTTTCAGGTTCAGGTGAGCGATACAGGCTCCTGGGAGCCTCTAGTTCAGCTACATTGTTTATCATGGCGTCAAGTTTTTTATTGGGGGAGGAAGCCGGAGTACCCAAAGAAAGCCCTCAACCTATTGTTGGAGACTGGCAATCCTTGTCAATTAAGAATTACGGAACCATCCAACTATTCAGTCCAATTTATATGCAGTAAATAGTTGTCTGTAGTAAATAAAAACAACACTACAGTGTTTCAATAAAATATATGAAAACCTGCTCCCCAAAAAGATTCTGAAGAACTAATAATAGCGCAAGGCTGTCCACAAAAACTTGTGTATATTTCTACTGAATTGACTTTGACAAAGAATATTTATTAGAAAAGGTCATTTTAAATCCTTTTACTAGAGAAAAGTGTATTTGGAATTTCAGAAGACATAAATGCTTGTTGTTCACTTCTCAAATTGTGGTTCAAGAAACTAACATTTGTTTTAGGTATGGCCTTGCATGCAAGAAATTTCCTTAAATTATCACAAATATCTAATTCATTTTCTGTAATTAGGATCAATTATGATGAATTCATTATTTTGCATGTTTTTCATATTAACTATTGATCTTGACAAAAAACTCATTAGATCTGTTATTTCTGGAATCTGTAAAATTAATTCAATTACGATGGAATCTATTGTGCTAGAGATCAGTTAAAATTTTTGCAGATTTGTCGAAGAAATAAAGAGTGTGTTTCTGAAGTAAAACAAGCAATTATTTATAATGGTGGCTTATTTGTGTTTAAAAGCCTACAGCTTTAACTGAAAAATATGCAGATGTCATCACGAATGCAGCGCAGTTGATAATGGAAAGGGGATTTTTCAGATAATGATCTGTATCGATTAGGAAATAGCAGTTTGATCTTTCATAATTTGCTGACATCAGGCCATGGTTTTATGCTTGCAAAATTAAAAAAAAAATTTATAAATATATGGGCAATTGTTTAAACAAAATTCTGTTAAATAAAAATCCTGAAGTTACATATTCACAAATGTGAAAAAAAGGAAATTAAACCCATTGAAACAAACGAACCTACTCACCCATCGGCATAGTATGATTCCAAACATGGTTATATGCAAGTGGCATTGGTTTTGTTATTTTTACTATACATGTAATGGCCATTCCAATAAAACTGTCAAGAATAATAATGAGTATTATGTAATATATTGTGATAGTCACACTAGACATGGCTAAAAGTTGCTAGTTATTTAAACTATACTAGTCTGTAGCACCCATTATCATTAAGTCCTTAATAGGAACAGATGAGGACCAAATGTGAATTTGGAATCCTTAATTTGAACGGTAACTTTAAAATATGTGATGTTAAATTTTTGAGGGGGAGAAGGCAGGAAATGGCTGGTACCAAAGCATTAGTCCTCTTAGTATTTTCCTTTTGACAATTTTAAAGATGGCCTGATTAAAAAAAAAATATTTGGATGGTAGGGACTCAGTTTTGTGTACATATATATAAGTCATTTGCCTTCATTCCTAGTTTTAAGTGAGGTTCGATCATATTGCTTGTGCTAGTGTTTTATTCTCCTTGATTATCTGACTTTGTCCAATTATTATTGTAGCCACTTTATTTGTCTTTCTTTGGTGATTTGCATGTTGTTGTTTTTATACCCCTGCTTCGATGAAGAGGATGTATATTGTTTTACCCTTGTACGTTTGTTCGTCTATCAGTTTGTCTGTTACACAAATTTCTGTTACAGTTTTCTAAGCAACTATAGGATGCAAAAGCCTGATATTTTGCATATTGCTTTATCCTATAGTACCATATTGTGTATAGCAATTTTATGCTCCTTGGTCATATACTTTCTGTTTAACGAATACTTATATTTTTACAAGGGCCCTCGGTGGCCGAGTGGTTAAGGTAATATGTCTATTGTTGATCACGAGGTCTGTCAACACTGAGATTGCAAGTTCGATTCTCATGTAGGCAGGGTGTACTGGACTCCAAAAACTGGACTCCATGATATAGCTGAAAAATTGCTGAAACATCATCAAAAAAAACCAAAACAATCTATATTTTTACACATAGCTGACATACATGCAAAATTCTTTTGAAAGTGAGGGTATCAATATTGAGCATTAGCTCATTTTTAATCAGATATTTGGTATCTGTTATACATGCCACAAGTCCCTTCGAATTTTTTGCTATTTGAGAGATACACCTTTAGTATCAACATTTCCTATACAAGCTAACAGCTAACAGTATAGGAAATGTTGATAATAAAGGTGTATCTCTCTAATAGCAAAAAATGCAGAGGGACTTGTGGCAAGTCTATGTATCTGTTCTCTATGCTAAAATGTTAAAAAAAAAACTGTATCCGTGCATCATCATTACACTCAATGTAACAGTTAACAGTCAGCATGAATGTAAACAAACATGCAACATAAATCAGAAAACAAATTAAATAGTTTATTAATCTGTCATACCCATCAGTTATTTATCTTTCCAGTTCATCACTGACTTGATCAAACCTTCAATGAACTTCAAATGGAAACAGTGTTTTTTTTTTTAAATCTCGGCGAAGACTGCGATTATGTAGATTTACTTAAAAAGTTCTTTGAAATGAGATAATGTTCCTGTTTTGTTCCTCCCTCAGAAGGAAAAAGTTTGTCTAGAGTGGTTCTACATACAGTGGTCCTTGGGCAACTTAATGACCACAAAAGAAAAGAGGGAAAAGTACATTTTGATTATCTACTTATTACTTGTGTGTAAACTTCGAAAATTACTGTATGTTCATTGATGTGTGAACTTAAAAGGTTGAACTATATTATCAGAAAAACATTATCACTTCAGGGAGTCCCAATGTAAATATTAACAGTGTTAATTATACCCCCGCTCGACAGAGTCGGGGGTATATAGTGGTCCTCATGTCCGTCCGTCCGTCCGTCTGTCCGTCCGTCCGTCCGTCCGTCCGTCCGTCCGTCCGTCCGTTCGTCCGTCCACATTTGGTTTCCGGATGATAATTCAAAAAGTTTACATCCGATTTGAATGAAACTTTGGGATATTGTTATATATCAGGTTGGTAAGAAGCCTATCGATTTTGGGGGAAATCCGTCAAATTTCAAGGTCACAGTCCACGAAAAACGTTACAAATTTTAACAAAAAAGTTGTTTCCGGACAATAACTCAAAAAGTTTACATCCGATTTGAATGAAACTTTGGGATATTGTCATATATCAGGTTGGTAAGAAGCCTATCGATTTTGGGGGAAATCCGTCAAATTTCAAGGTCACAGTCCACGAAAAACATTAGAAATTTTAACATAAAAGTTGTTTCCGGACAATAACTCAAAAAGTTTGCATGTGATTTGAATGAAACTTTGGGATATTGTTATATATCAGGTTGGTAAAAAGCCTTTTGATTTTGGGGAAAATCCATCAAATTTCAAGGTCGCAGTCCACGAAAAACGTTAGAAATTTTTACAAAAAAAGTTGTTTCCGGATGATAACTCAAAAAGTTTGCATGTGATTTGAATGAAACTTTGGGATATTGTTATATATCACGTTGGTAAGAAGCCTATCGATTTTGGGGGGAATCCGTCAAATTTCAAGGTCACAGTCCACGAAAAACGTTACAAATTTTAACAAAAAAGTTGTTTCCGGACAATAACTCAAAAGTTTACATCCGATTTGAATGAAACTTTGGGATATTGTCATATATCAGGTTGGTAAGAAGCCTATCGATTTTGGGGGAAATCCGTCAAATTTCAAGGTCACAGTCCACGAAAAACATTAGAAATTTTAACATAAAAGTTGTTTCCGGACAATAACTCAAAAAGTTTGCATGTGATTTGAATGAAACTTTGGGATATTGTTATATATCAGGTTGGTAAAAAGCCTTTTGATTTTGGGGAAGATCCATCAAATTTCAAGGTCGCAGTCCACGAAAAACGTTAGAAATTTTTACAAAAAAGTTGTTTCCGGATGATAACTCAAAAAGTTTGCATGTGATTTGAATGAAACTTTGGGATATTGTTATATATCACGTTGGTAAGAAGCCTATCGATTTTGGGGGAAATCTGTCAAATTTCAAGGTCACAGTCCACGAAAAATGTTAGAAATTTTTACAAAAAGTTGTTTCCGGAAAATAACTCAAAAAGTTTTCATCCGATTTTAATGAAACTGTAAAATATATATTTTGTTGGTAAGAAGCCTATTGATTTTGGTGGAAATCCATCCAATTTCAAGGTCACAATCCACGAAAAACGTTAGAAATTTTCACAAAAGCGGGGGTATCAGCGATCGCTAGATCGACTTTGTCTAGTTTAGCTAATGATCTCTGATTAGCAGTTTGAAACACCTGTTACAAGGCCAACTGTAAAAAATGGACTAGATTTAAGACATTTTAGAAAATCTTTAAAGTTAAAAAAACGTTTTGCTCAAAGATTTAATCACAGATGCATGATTTTTCTCATCAGATTATTGAAAACACTTGGATTAGGTCTGCTTAAACTAGCTAGTTTTTATTGTTGTAATTCAAGAGTTTTTCTCTCTTGTTTTTGTTTTTAATTTCTGACCAACGAAAATTTGGAGACATACAGATTTTCTGTCTGTTCATTTGTCCATCCCACCTCATCTTTACCTTTTGTTTTTATGTCTTCATGGAAACTAGACACAGTTACCACATGCTGAGATCTCATCACAGTACAGTGACGACATGATGAGATCTCATCACAGTACAGTGACCACATGAGATCTATCACAGTACAGTGACCACATGATGAGATCTCATCACAGTACAGTGACCACATGAGATCTATCACAGTACAGTGACCACATGAGATCTATCATAGTACAGTGACCACATGATGAGATCTCAACACAGTACAGTGACCACATGATGAGATCTCGTCACAATACAGTGACCACATGATGAGATCTCATCACAGTACAGTGATCACATGATGAGATCTCATCACAGTACAAAGGTACCACATGATGAGATCTCATCAAAGTACACAGGTACCACATGATGAGATCTCATCACAGTACACAGGTACCACATGATGAGATCTCATCACAGTACAAAGGTACCACATGATGAGATCTCATCACAGTACACAGGTACCACATGATGAGATCTCATCACAGGCAAATTCTGTAGAGGTGTGTGAAATATTTCACAGTTAAGTGAACCAATTTATGGTGTCAAGGTAAATGGTGCAAAGTTCTCACCTGCATTCTGGGGCCTAATATCAACCCATGAAGAGAACATTACTTTTTGGAGGAAGATAAATTTTACATATCCAACGAAAATTGAAAACTTGAACCAATCGTCCAAGATTTTTTCATATTTTCAACACAATTACCTGTCAGAGGAGCTTTTAAAACATAGCTTTATACAGCCTGTTTCAGAGGTCTTTTAACACTCCTAAAATTTTAAAGAAATTCTGGTATATATGTGAAAGTTGGGTAAAACTTTGAATAGAAATGGCGAGTCAGGTCTGGATTATGATGTGCAAATGGAAATTACAAATAAATAAAACACTCAGACGATCAGATGGCAACTTTCCAACATTTCACTTCCATGTTATTGCGACCTATACATTTTAAAGCAGCCGGTGATTCTTAGCTAGTAACAGACGATTTTTGCAGGATTTCTGATTCTAATGACATCACCATTAATATTAAAATGCAATTAACCCACCAGGGAGTAGAATCACTTGCAGAATATTTGAAGATTAGAACTTTCAGTGAAATTTAGAAAGCACATACCGGTATTAAAAATTTTAATTTTATCTATATTTCAAATAAAATAAAGATATATCATTGGTGACTGTTGTCAAATGGTGGCGTTGTATCCTTTGATGAAGAAATCGATACAGTTCATTTTAGTACCAGTTATATTATAATCATTTTTAATGGCCATCATGTTGATAATATTGTAGGTTGAAGATGTTATCTGAAAGAGATTCATCTTAATTACTTTTTAAAACAAAAATGAATGTTATGTGCACCTGTTTTTCCTAATTAATCACACAGATTGGACCAGAACATCAATAACTGCATTTGATTGGAGAAATATTTTATTTTAATCTCCCTGAAAATATTTTCAATTAATTTATCTGTAATTCTAATGAGTAAATTTAATTTATATTTTAATATGGATGAAGTCTTTCATTATAAGTTTGGAGGATACATATTTTAAAGGGATTCAGGGCATGTGTTAGACACTAAAATAAATTGGTCTTTTTTTTCAAATTTGCAATACAGTTCGGTCAACAAGTTTCGGCAGTTGCCTGCTGTCGTCAGGACAATTTTTTTATTAAATTACCGAGGTTAAGTACTATTTTTAAATAAAATTTATATTAAATAAAAAAATTTATAAAAGATATTGTTTTTCTAGCTTGTTTCCTAGGGCTGGAATTTTCTAAATTAGTAAATATAACGATAAGTACAATAAGAATTGATTAAACAAATTCGGTTCCATGTAATTTCAAAATTTTATTAAAATGGTTTTTTTTTGAGTGTAAGATATCTTCTAAAAGAGTACAAATATGATTTTTGAAAAGAATTATCTCCCTTCCTATTTCAATTTTGCATTATCAATTATCAAATTATCAATGGATCATTTTAAAATATGAAAACAGGATGCTAGAAATTGTTTTATTAATGTGTTAATATCAACACTGTCTATACTGTCTATAGACTTGGGTAAGGTATATTTGATTTGATATGACACAGTATCTATGTGGCTAA
The DNA here is from genome assembly GCA_944474755.1 of Limnoperna fortunei. NCBI lineage: Eukaryota > Metazoa > Mollusca > Bivalvia > Mytilida > Modiolidae > Limnoperna > Limnoperna fortunei. The sequence continues at coordinate 6,975,133 of OX104124.1, read as the reverse complement.
TATAAGATATGTTGGAAGTAAAAATGTAATTCTCTCATAGCAAAAACAAATTAAATTGGGGGGAGTCTAGATTACATAGAATCATATTTTGATTGAATGATTCTCTCTGATGAGTTTGCTAAGTTTAGTTTACTGACAGCAGTGGATTAAATTCAAAAGATTTCAGCTTGATTTTTACTATTGAATAGAAAGCATATGTTTACCTACATTAAAGAATGATAAACTTTTTACCTAATTGTCAGTTATCAGAGAAAATTTAGACATGTGTATCTTTCAAAGAAGATAGCTTCAAAACTAATGAATACAAGTTATAAAAAATATCACCAAGGATTAAGTACATCAGCCAAAAGAGTGATAAGCAACAGTTCATCAAAATGCCACAGTCAAGCAAAAAAATGAGGAAAATTTGCAAAAATAGTGTAAATGAACATAAAGTCTGTGAAATTCATCACCTGAAACGGATTAGGTTTGGATGAGAAATTGACACTTTGAGTGATGAAAACTTGTCTTCAAATTTATATTATTGTATATAATATCTATCATTAACTACTGGGGTATCACTTAACCATTGGACAAAAAACAAACAGAACAAAAAGTAAATACTAGGCCATTTGTAAAAAAAATTGTGTTTTCTGCTTTTCCAACATATGTGGCCCTACCTGAAAGGTTCTAGGCAAAGAAAACTATGAGGATAGCAATAAAATAAAATTCATTTCCAATTTCCCAGACCCACCCAATAATTAATTTGGTCCTACCTAAACATATTTATTAGATTTTCTTGAAAAAAAACTTTGTAAAGATTTCTTTACATGTTTTTACTGTAAAATTAGTTATTGTTAAATTTTTTGAACACAAAAAGACTGTCTGCCTACCAACCCATATATGAAGTTGAATATCTGGGGCTGTAAAGAAACTATTTAGGAAAGAGTTGTTAAGCCTTATGATACATTGTAATTCAATGTTTGGCTTCTTTGATATACAAATATATGTTCAAAAGGATTAGTTTGTACAGTGTTATCCTCTTTAAATAAAGTGTTTTTGCTAATTATTATTATTATTATTTTATTTAAAATTTTGAAAGAACTTAAATTTGTGTGAGACATTTTTAAGTAAAAAAAAAATAATTTCCTGGCAAAAAAAAAATTATGCAACCACTTGTTCTTTCTGTTGTTGGTAGACTGGGTTCTTATCTCTTTCTAGCATATCATTAGATTATTGCATATTTGAGTTCTTTATAGGGAAGAATTTTATGCGCAAGTCGATCCTATAGTCACATGAGACTTGTTACTGCATTGAAATTTGCAGTCATTTACATTAGCTCAAGTGTTGAAGTTGGAATAAGATATGTACCTTTTATTTTTATATCCAAGAAAGTTGGAGAGAATAAAGATTTTTGGTTTGATTTTCCCTCCATCCATCCCAAAACAGGTTTACCTTTGAATATTTAATTCTTGAGTGCACTTAAAAAAAAGGGGGGGGGTGTGTGTGTTAGAAGGGCATCATTGACATCTGTCAAAATATACCTTTTAATATAATTTATCACTTGTGCAAAATAAAGACTGCAGCATTGTTTATTTGGTTTCAATAGTGCATGTTCTCTGTCCAACTTTTTCTTATATAAAATGAAGACTAGTCAACCTTTTTTGTCACTGTTCTGCGGTTTCGATTCTTGTTGACAGTTCTGTTTTCTTACATTTTACTTTGGTAATATTTACATTACGTATGTCTTACATCAATGTCCTCTATTTCTATTGGTTCAACAAGTCATAGAATCATTCTTTGCATTTCTCAATGGAACCGGTAACCACGAAGAACATGTGCTTCCTTGGTAAACAAACAACACTGAATGATTTAAATCAACAAAAATATATTGTGCAAAATTTAAATTAGGACCCGGCATTATTTTAATTGAAATAAAATGTAAATATAAGATTTGCATGCATTCCTATGAAGTTTCATTGAGGTATGAAAGTGTTGACCGAAGCACATTTTCATCATGAAGGGCTCCTGCGCTTCATTGAATGTGACTGGTACATCAATAAAACTTCAAATCGAAGATTTTAATTATGTATAACACACTCAAACAGAAAATAGGAGATAGAAATCTTAATGTCACCCAAAAATCTTGGAAGCTGTCAAGAGTTATAATGCCAAACTTAGAGTTTTGCACCTTGTTGGAGGTGCTCCACTTTTATAGAAATAACAGACACCGACATTAAAAATTTGTCTACAGAAAACTTGAAGCTGTCTCCAGTAATATTGATAGTGATGTAAACTATATGTAAACAAACACCATTTGATTTGTAGAGAAGTACTTCAATCATGGCTTTGTAGTGATCTAAACAGATTTTAAGTGCTCTTAGATCTGATCTTTAGATGATATAATGTCGAAATTTAAAACCCAAGTTAAAGAAAAAATGGAACTGTGCCAAGTTTTAAATGTTTTAATTTTGAAATTGATTATCTACAAAATGTATGTTTCTGTTATCAGGTGATGAAAGTTACGACTGTGTGATGCAAGCAGAAAATAGTGGTATTTGTTTTTACACTTGAAAAACTATAATAAAGCTATAAATAAAAATATATTTACTAAATTATCTCTCCTATATCAGATTGAATTGTCTCCCTTTATTAATGTAATAATGCAAGCATTTAATGATTTCAATGTATTTGTCACATACTTTTTAGTAGATAAATACCCATTAGAAGCACTAGAAACCCTCAAAGAACAAATTATTCATATATTTTCTTTTCTAACAGAAAACAAGTGGTCGTACATTGGCCTCAAGATTACAAGTGTGTCTGGTAATGATAAAAGTTAATAACTATCAGCATTTCAAAAATGCATATTAATGTATTGCATATTTAAAAAATATTTTAGGATTAAACACTGGGCTTTTGGAAATGTCAATGTGTAAACTCCGGCCACTCAGTCACAAACTAAATGTGAGGGAGTCGCTGGAGTTTAAACATTGATAATTTCCTAAAACACAGTGTTTAATCCTTATAATTCTCTGAAATAATCATTGAAATTTTTAAAGCAGCAAAAGCAGTTAGACCTCAATATGCACCAAGACCGGAAAGCGTAGAAATATGCAAAACATAGTACCAAAGGAATCTCGGTTCTGTAGATATTGATAGAAAATGAAATTTTATTTATATTATATTTAATTTGAAATCTCAATTGATTTAATTAGAAATCATTGCGGCAGACAAAACATTGTCCCCTATCTCTTAGGATTAGCCAGGAGGACGCCATCTTTTTTACATTGGATACTGAAAGTAGTCCACTCAGGGGAAATATCAATATATAAATTATTTGAGATGACGTAACTTAAGTGTTTTTATCCAATCAAAGCACTTAATATCTATAAATTACAGCATGAATAGAATTATAAATGTATGTAGGTAAATTGTAATTGACATAAATATTGTTTTACTTCATTTGTTTCCATTTTAACACTTGCGATGTACTGGGTTTGAATGTGTATAAATATCTGTTTTTACAGCTATAATGATGATAATGTCTTAAACTAAGGATTTTTATAAGTCCCTTTATAAGATTTTCTGTTTGTCACTATGACAGTTATAATGTAATTAACTAATGATTTTGGGGCCTCGGCGGCAGAGTGATTGATTTATTGATTGATCACATGGTCTCTCCACAATGAGGTTGTTAGTTCGAGTCTTCCTGTGTGGGCAGGGTGTACTCGACTCCCAATCTTAATTGACAAGGATTGCCAGTTTTCCTATGGAAGGTCGGGGCTTACTCCCCCAATAAAAACTGGATGCCATGTTATAGCTGAAAATTGCTGAAAGTGGTGTTATATACCATTAAAACAAAAAAACTAATGATTTTAGATTATCTCTTTTATTGTAGGTTGTATAAAGTCCCTTTAAGATTCTCTGTTGGTGTGTCAAGAGGTCATTATCCTTTTGGATGGCCTGAGCAAAAGTAACCGAACGGGCGAGACATCAAAATTTTTGATTAACAAAATCTTTCTTTCACGTAAAATTTCATATATGGGGCATTACACCTATAATGCTAAATTACATAAAAATGGAGACAAAAGTATACCTGTCCACGGATTTTTTTCGGGAAAATTACCTTAAAGTTTAAGAATGGTTTTTCTACTTTCATTTCAGTGTTGTGGTCACATTGTACCACATTACACACTTTAGGAAGTGCTTCCACTGTAAAGACATTGACTGGAAAAAAATATATTCTTGTTCTACAGTAATGCCATACCTTTCAAAATATCCAACTCTTAAGCAATAGCAGTTATAGGCAAAAGCAGAAACAAAAGAGAAAATTGGGACTATTTTTTCATTCTGCCATCTTTTGACATGCACCGGAAATTCATTACATGAATAGGATAATGACCCCTTTAAGCAAAGCCAACAGTTCCGGATTTCCACCCAAATTTTTTTATATGTTATTTAATGATTCTGTAAATAAAATAAGCATGCAGTTTGAATATATTGCTACTGAAATAAAAATTATGACAGTTTCCAAAGATGTGGTGAAACCTTGTTTTAGCAATTTTTAACTGATAAGGACAGTAAGGGTATAATTTTTGTCTTCTGTTCAACAATTTTGGCACAACAGTCAAAATATCACCTTTTTATGACAGTACAGGTGTAATAGTTACCAAATAAGCAGATACACATCTGATAAAAGCAACTTTTTATCAAGTGAGGGCTCATTTGAATATAGGGGGGGTTGAAAACAGTCGGTTCTGTTGCTATGACGGTATGATATAACAATTAACACTTTTCCTCACAAAAGAAAAAAACTAACTAAAAAAGCTTTTCTTAGCTGTAATGAGTGTATAAATGAACTTATTAAGTAGAAATACACCACAATGGAATTCAGGTTGAGAAGCAGCGGTCTCTTTTCTGTAGCTTAAACTTTAATAAAACTATGCACAAAGTAGAGTTATTACTAGTTTTAAGAAAACTGACTTATAATTTGTATACAAAAAGACTCATTGGCATCTTTTCAGTCCTTTTTGCATGCCAAGTCACTGAAAAAGTAGAAAACATAGCAACTGACTGGACTGATTGGTTCAAAGTACCCAAAAGCATACTAGATTCACAGACTTTACATTAAAATGGCACATTGCAAATGATGCCTACCCATGCCAAATAATTACCTAGAGGCCAGAGGAATGAATAAACACTACATATTGATTAAAATACTGCTGTATAACCTTCTTTTAAGAAACAAAATGAATACATTTAATCTTTAGTTACAATCTTCAAGGTATGATACATGTTTCTGTCTAGCAATAAGTGCTGGTAAATGAAATAGGATCATGGTTTACCTTTATTTAATCAATTTTTGGTCTGAAAGGTATTATTTAATACCAATAATACATTTTTATTTCATGTCACCTTGGGTTCTACCTTACTGTACTCTATAGAATTGTTAACAGTGTGCTTTTTGCAAAAATAATCACTTTTTATGATACCATAGGCCAAAAAGTCAAATTTTACTGCAGCTAATGAAACAGACTATAACTATAAAACCTGAAGATATATTTTGCAGAAAAGCTGTTTTCCTACAATGAGTTCTGGTACCCTTTCATAAAAAGTACCTGACAAGTGGGATTTGTGTATTTGACCAATTTGTAAATTTTGCTCTTACAGAGGTCATTATCCTTTTGGATGGCCTGAGCAAAAGTAACAGAACGGGCGAGACATCAAAATTTTTTATTTAAAAAATCTTTATTTCACGTAAAATTTCATATATGGGGCATTACACCTATAATGCTAAATTACATAAAAATGGAGACAAAAGTATACCTGTCCACGGATTTTTTTCGGGAAAATTACCTTAAAGTTTAAGAATGGTTTTTCTACTTTCATTTCAGTGTTGTGGTCACATTGTACCACATTACACACTTTAGGAAGTGCTTCCACTGTAAAGACATTGACTGGAAAAAAATATATTCTTGTTCTACAGTAATGCCATACCTTTCAAAATATCCAACTCTTAAGCAATAGCAGTTATAGGCAAAAGCAGAAACAAAAGAGAAAATTGGGACTATTTTTTCATTCTGCCATCTTTTGACATGCACCGGAAATTCATTACATGAATAGGATAATGACCCCTTTAAGCAAAGCCAACAGTTCCGGATTTCCACCCAAATTTTTTTATATGTTATTTAATGATTCTGTAAATAAAATAAGCATGCAGTTTGAATATATTGCTACTGAAATAAAAATTATGACAGTTTCCAAAGATGTGGTGAAACCTTGTTTTAGCAATTTTTAACTGATAAGGACAGTAAGGGTATAATTTTTTTCTTCTGTTCAACAATTTTGGCACAACAGTCAAAATATCACCTTTTTATGACAGTACAGGTGTAATAGTTACCAAATAAGCAGAAACACATCAGATAAATGCAACTTTTTATCAAGTGAGGGCTCATTTGAATATAGGGGGGGTTGAAAACAGTCGGTTCTGTTGCTATGACGGTATGATATAACAATTAACACTTTTCCTCACAAAAGAAAAAAACTAACTAAAAAAGCTTTTCTTAGCTGTAATGAGTGTATAAATGAACTTATTAAGTAGAAATACACCACAATGGAATTCAGGTTGAGAAGCAGCGGTCTCTTTTCTGTAGCTTAAACTTTAATAAAACTATGCACAAAGTAGAGTTATGACTAGTTTTAAGAAAACTGACTTATAATTTGTATACAAAAAGACTCATTGGCATCTTTTCAGTCCTTTTTGCATGCCAAGTCACTGAAAAAGTAGAAAACATAGCAACTGACTGGACTGATTGGTTCAAAGTACCCAAAAGCATACTAGATTCACAGACTTTACATTAAAATGGCACATTGCAAATGATGCCTACCCATGCCAAATAATTACCTAGAGGCCAGAGGAATGAATAAACACTACATATTGATTAAAATACTGCTGTATAACCTTCTTTTAAGAAACAAAATGAATACATTTAATCTTTAGTTACAATCTTCAAGGTATGATACATGTTTCTGTCTAGCAATAAGTGCTGGTAAATGAAATAGGATCATGGTTTACCTTTATTTAATCAATTTTTGGTCTGAAAGGTATTATTTAATACCAATAATACATTTTTATTTCATGTCACCTTGGGTTCTACCTTACTGTACTCTATAGAATTGTTAACAGTGTGCTTTTTGCAAAAATAATCACTTTTTATGATACCATAGGCCAAAAAGTCAAATTTTACTGCAGCTAATGAAACAGACTATAACTATAAAACCTGAAGATATATTTTGCAGAAAAGCTGTTTTCCTACAATGAGTTCTGGTACCCTTTCATAAAAAGTACCTGACAAGTGGGATTTGTGTATTTGACCAATTTGTAAATTTTGCTCTTACAGAGGTCATTATCCTTTTGGATGGCCTGAGCAAAAGTAACAGAACGGGCGAGACATCAAAATTTTTTATTAAAAAAATCTTTCTTTCACGTAAAATTTCATATATGGGGCATTACACCTATAATGCTAAATTACATAAAAATGGAGACAAAAGTATACCTGTCCACGGATTTTTTTCGGGAAAATTACCTTAAAGTTTAAGAATGGTTTTTCTACTTTCATTTCAGTGTTGTGGTCACATTGTACCACATTACACACTTTAGGAAGTGCTTCTACTGTAAAGACATTGACTGGAAAAAAATATATTCTTGTTCTACAGTAATGCCATACCTTTCAAAATATCCAACTCTTAAGCAATAGCAGTTATAGGCAAAAGCAGAAACAAAAGAGAAAATTGGGACTATTTTTTCATTCTGCCATCTTTTGACATGCACCGGAAATTCATTACATGAATAGGATAATGACCCCTCAAGTATTTTCTTTATTATTTTGATCTGAGTTATCTCCCATTAATCAGTAAGCTAATGCAAGACCCTGTAATGATTTTATTAAGTTGTGTCACAAACTATATACTGCATGAGTAAGTTTGTTTAATAGAGGTCAAGTACATTTTCTATAAATGGTTAATTGCATCTCTATCTTACAGTATGTAAGAATTGACAATTAATCTTTTTTTTTAAGTAAAAAAAAATTTGTAGTTTCATAAAAATAAACTGTTTGCTTTAAATGTTATCGATGTTTTATATAAGAAAGAATAATTTGACAATCATAAGCAATGGATGTTGTACTTGTAAAGATAGAAAGGCAAAAAATAAAAGGATTTGTAGCAAGTCTGCATACATGAACTTGTACTGGATGTAAACTTTCAAGATTTCAAAACAAATTAATTGTTGTCAGGTTGTGCTAAATGGAAACAGTGAAACTCTTATCTATTGAGAAAAACAAATAAAACAGTTTAAAGGAGAAAAAAGTATGCAGTACATGTATTTGGAAAAATGATAAACTTCAAACCAAATGTTCTGAACTTTTTATGCTGGATGTGTTTTAGTGAAAATATGTTTATTCTAAAATTGACAAAATGTAATAAAAAAGTTTTTTTTTCATCAATTCAAATTTAAATGAATTGCACCTTATTATTCAAGAATCTCTAAATTGCATGAAGCATGTGCTTGTAGTCATAAGCACTGTGCCAACGGAAAATTTTATAAAAATTGAAATAGTGTGATGACCCCAGACCATATATAGAAGTTGTTTTTATATTTTCAGGGTATGGTAGTGAATGGCTTCATCAATGTTGTCATATCCACAGTAGAACGTCGTTACGACATGAGCAGTACAGAATCTGGAATTATCGCTAGTTGTTACGATATCGCATCAGCCCTGTGTCTTATCCCAGTCAGTTATTTCGGAGGTCTCGGTTGTAAACCCAGATATCTCGGTATAGGAATATTCATCATGGCCCTCGGATCATTCGTATTTTCATTGCCAAAGTTTACCACTGGGGACTATCATGTGACAGGAAGTGGCTATAGTTTGTGTAGTGTCAGCGGCAACAATATGACAGAATGTGACAATAAAATACAAAGTTTATCCAACTATAAATATGTATTTTATCTAGGACAGCTGTTGCATGGTGCTGGTGCTGCCCCCTTGTATACATTAGGAGTTACCTACCTTGATGAAAATTTACCTCTCAGGTCATCATCTATGTATATAGGTAAGATTATTTGATTGATTTATTTTTGCTCTATGTCCAGCAAGCAGTATTTCAGCTATATTCAGGATGAGAACAAGTTAACAAACAATAAATCAACAGAAAAATGGTGTGGTATGGGACATGTGGAACACAATTTAGACTGCCGCTGGAAAAGAAGGGAGTTTTCGGTAGGTGCGGAGAATTTAGCCTTTAGTAGTGGCTACAATGAGCCTACTCTTTTTCAAAATCTACAAAAGAGGCCTTTAACGTGCACTGAGCGTGGCACTCTCCAAACACATTACCCACTACGACCTGCGTCCAGGCTTACAACCCATCAACAAGAGGGTCTCTCATATCAGTCACACGGGGTAGCGCTGGGCTGCTCTGCCACATCTATACTTTTCACCCCATTTTTATGTAATTTAGCATTATATGTGTAATGCCCCATATATGAAAATTTAAGTGAAAGAAATATTTTTTTAATAGAAATTTTTATGTCTCTCCTGGTCTTTACTTTTGCACAGGCCATTCAATAGGATAATGACCTCAGTTGTAGTCTGGTCAATGTCATTATATATGGATTAGATGTCATGCAGAAACATCCAATCATAAACAAGGTATGGATAAATGTCATTTGATAATTTCAGGTTTATTTTATGCCTTTGCTATTGTGGGACCAGCAGTGGGCTATCTGGCAGGAGGCGCCTTTCTAGAATTATATGTTGATTTAGATAAATTAGATTCCAATAGGTATGGTTAATTATAATGCTTTAAAATTATTATGTCCCCCCAATGTATGTTGGGTTTAGCTAATTATAATGTCATAGCAAGCTCTATGCTTATTAGAACCTTAATGTGTTCTCAAAGCGTATGAAGAACTCTATATTAGAATTTCTACTAAATGAAATATAGCGCTGTTTTTTTTGTGTCGATTTTTTAGGCCTCGTGTAAAATTGCAGAATAAATGGCTTAAACAGAGCATCGTTTGTTCATGTAACATGTCTATTGGCTTAAAAAATATGTAGGAATGGCTCAGCAAAGGCTTCCATTGGCTTAAAAATGTATAGGAATGGCTCAACCAAGGCTTATATTACATTTCTCTGTTTTTGAGAGATATACTCCTGGCTTATATTGGGCAACAATCCACAAATATTGCATTTTGTTATCCAATATAATTTGTGTGGTAAGTTTACTTCATGGGAAAACTGGATTTAAAAACAGTTGTCTCCCTTATAGCACTTAGCTATTTACTTGTAGCTGGTAATTGGATGACCATCATTCTGTGTTTCTGTTTTTACTGCTGAAGTAATGCTTGCTGCACATTGGACATCAATCGATCCAAATGTCTACTTTAGAAGAAATTTGTTCAATAAAAATGTATTTAATTTTGCATGGTAAATTAAAAATAAATAAATTTTGTGTTTTATTTTCAGTTTTTCATTAAAGTCCACCAGTCCACGATGGGTCGGAGCATGGTGGATTGGTTTTCTATTTAGTGGATTTTTAGCTTTACTAGTTTCTGTTCCTATTTGTGGATTTCCAAAAATTTTACCAGGTACTTGTATCGAGAAGTGATTTTTAAAAATATTGTAAGATGTATGTTCTGTACAATCAACTATCTAACAGGAGAGTGAGGGCCTAGGTGGCTGTGTGGTTAAGGTAGTTTGTCTACTATTGATCACGTGGTCTGTCAACACTGAGGTTGCGGGTTTGAGTCTCACTGGAGGCAGGGTGTACTCAACTCCAATCTTAATTGACAAGGAGTGCCAGTTTTCATATCGAAGGTCGGGTTTTATCCAGTACTCCTGCTTCCTCCCCCAATAAAAACTAGAAGCCATGATATAGCTGAAAAATTGCTAAATGTGGCACTAAACAACATTCGAATAAACAAACAAACTTATAGAAGAGTTTGCATTAATTTATGCATGAATTTTGGGCAGGAGATATGGGATATTGACCTGGGCACAGATTTATGCAGTAATGTTGGTCATGAATTTTAAGTTCGTGAATCAACTCAAGTCCGTTGATTAATTCACTATAGTATACTAGATTACCCGAGTTAAGAAATGATTCATTTGGGGGCAAGAATACCAGATATACTGATTTTTACCACTGGTTGGTCCTTTTATGTCCAATATTTTGCCTTTAGTATATGCTCAGTGTAAAGTGTAAAGGGCAACCCTGGGTAAAATCATTATAAATTCTTGCCCACTAAGGATTATTTCAATTCTGATAGGACATGTATATTAACTTTTTAGCTCACCTGACCCGAAGGTCATGTGAGCTATTGCCATCACTTGGCGTCTGTCGTCGTTGCGTCGTTAACTTTTCTTTAAAGATCTTCTCCTCCAAAACCACTGAAGGGATTGCTTTAAAAATTTTGCACACATCACTAGTAAAATGTCCTCTGCCAAGTTTGCACAAATCATGGAAGGAGGGGGGGGGGGGGGGTAAAATACAGTTTTCAGCTTATATTTAAAAAAGTGTAACGGATACAGGAAAACCGAAGAGACATGCCTTCATCTGCATCAAAAGCTCTACGAACCACTCAATTGGGTTGAAGTTGTATGAGGACTCCTTATAGGAGTTATTGCCCTTTAATTGCCGAAATTGATTATTTTGGACATTTTTGCCTCAAAATCTTGAAAATTATTAAAACTAGAGAAAAAGTTAGCATTGCTTAATTGTTCTGCTCTATGAGGGCTACAAAAATGACATAGGGTCAAGATTGTCTGATGAGCCGTTTAGGAATTATTCTCCTTGAACATTATTTTAAACAATTTTACTTGATTTTAAAAAATCTTCTCCTCTTTAACCCATTAAAGGACTGCTTTGAAACATTGCACACATCATCTTTAGGACGTCCTCTACCAAAATTGTGCAAATCATGACACCTGACTATCTACATAGCTACGTTGGCTTAAAACAGAAATTGGGGGGGGGGGGGGGGGGTCAAGAGAGTTTTCGACTGGTAGTTAAAAAAGTATAGGTACAGTAAATTTCAAGTGATTGAAGTGAACCACCCTTCTCCCTCTAAGCATCAAAAGCTCCTCCTTATAGGAATTATTTCCCGTAAAAGGGCAAAATTAATGACTTTGCAAAAACTTGTTTATGTGACTTTCTAAACTGTACTAAACAAGTACAGGTCTGACATTAGGAAAGGTAGGCTTGAGTTTCAACCTTAACTGATAAAGACTTGTTTATCTCCCAAAGGTCTGGGATTTTTTTACCAGGGCTTGGATTCATAAACATTTCAGATTTGAGGATTTTCTTGCTGCATGAGACAAATCTGGCACATTTCTGAATGTCCCTAAATTTCACGGCGGGAGACAATGATCTCACACAAAAACGAATTATTCTTAAGTGAAAAAATTGATAGTTTCTCTGCATGAAGCTTCTCGTTTAACAATAAAATGAAACAACAAAACAACAAACAAAATCAAGAAATGAAAAAAGTCATGGTCGACTAAAAATCTCACACTAAATCATCAAATCTTGCACAACATTGAGTCCATCCAGTCTCACACTTTAGCCTGAGAGAATTATCACATGTATGGTTGATGTATCAATGGTACCTGAACCCCAAAAGTTATTGTAAGCAATTATATTTGTTAACAATGGCAGGGATTTCTTTTGAACCTTGTAGTTGAAATTTATTTCAAAATAACTAGACAGCAATGTTCATTGGTTCAACTGTTTGTTTTTCGATACTACTATAACATGACTGCAACATGGGTATTCATAATGCCATTCTGAATCCAAGATGTTATCTGCAGTGAAAAAATGCAAATTGACTTTGAACTCTCTTGACCTAGATTGTCTCCATCATGGGTTGCTATACTCGCAGACTGGTCATGTACATGCATTTTCATGTTTCCTTGTACAGTAAAAGGCTCGGTCGCCAAAGGGTCAAGGTAGTTAGCTATTTTTTTATGCTCATACTCCCCAAATACTCCTGCTTCCCCCTAATAAAAACTGGATTCTGTGATATTGCTGAAAAATTGCTGAAAGCTGTCAACAAACATTGCACATTATACTTAAATTAATTGGTCAATATTAAAATATTGTAAATCTATTCTATTTCTTGGAGATGTTTTATTTTAGGTATGAATTAATTAACTTATAAGCATCTGTCTTTCAGGTTCATCTAAGTACCAGGCAGAGAAAGAAAAAGAAGTGTACAAAAACAAGAAGGTTGTAACCATAGATACCCATGGTACCAAAGGGAAGCTACTGAGAGTTTGGTCCTCTGTGAAGGTTCTTTTGACCAATCCAACATTTATGTTCCTCAATTTGGCAGCAGCAGCAGAAGGTACAGTTGATGTTAAGATTGATTGACGTGGGCAATGCCAGTCAGTTATGAGATTGTTATTATGTTACTAAAATTAGAACTGGAATTGCTGTTCTAGCCCCCCTTGCACATAAAATTGACCAGTCATAAATCTTTTAAAAATTATACACTGTACAACTGATTGTAAATCGTACAACTTTTTTTGATATTGTTTAATGTTCGTTGTAAGGTAGTTTGGTGGGGGAATGTGAGTGTGCCTGGGTTGCCGAGTGGTTAAAGGTAATTAGTTGTCTATCATTTACCATGTACCTGTCAACTTTGAGCTTGCATGTTTGAGCCATATTGCAGGTAGAATTTTTTAGATTCCAACATTAATTGACTGCAGGTTTTCAAGCCAAATGCTGAGGCTTTCACCAAGTACACCATGTTATAGCTGAACAATTGCTGAAAGCGGCATTAAACCCAAATCAAACAAGTGAGAGAAAAAAATACTGTTGTGGAAAAAAAGTCTGAAATATGTTGTCTTTAATTCTGTGCTGAACACTGTCTTGTATTAAGCTCATCTGCCAAAATGCACTTTGAACAAATGACATTATTTTAGGGAATTGTAACTACAAAATAACTTGTAACATTTGCTTACTTTAGTTCTATTGTAAAATGATTGGACAATTATTTCATGACGTAGTTTCTATGATTGACGCTATCAAATATCAGATGTAATTTGGGGTAAATATTGTTATATTTTTAGTTCAGATAGTTTGTCATTGCAGTATTAGAATGAAGATAATCCTTTTGTTTTAAATGATTTGCCTCACCAGTGGGTAATTTGTTGATTGGACATTTCCGTTAACTGCATTCGCATAGGTGTCACCAGCAAACTTTGTGTGTAACCACTAAAATGGCCGATTGATGCCATAAAATCTTCAAATACAATAGCTTAAATATTGCCTTGGTCACATTAACCACCAACTAGTCAATCAATACAATACGATACAATTGTATATTAACTCTGCCTTCATTAATTTCAGGAAACCTTCTGGCAGGATTTGCAACCTTTGCACCCAAGTTTATTGAAGCTCAGTTTGCATTACAATCTTCTACAGCAGCTATGTATATAGGTAGGTTCACTATAGGATTAAACGCTTATTTTCTGTAATTCATCGATGTATGAACGAGGTCAACTCGTTCACAAACAAATAAACGACAGATATAAGTTTGTAATTGAGAAGTCCTCGTTCATACATCGATGAATTACAGAAAATATGCGTTTAATCATTATGATTCTTCCAGAATTGTTTTTAAATGTATTTAGTATCTTTTTGCAACATAAAATTAAAGTGTGTGATGCGTGGGAATATACACAACAAACTGAAGACCAAGACATGGTCGGTTTGGAGGGAATAACTGGCAGTAAAAACAGATATACTTTGCGATTTGCCAAGAAAATTATTACTGAAAACAAAAGAAGACAGAACAACAAACAATATTTTCCTGAATTCCCTAGGCTAATGTTACTTATTGTACAGCGGTTTATATAAAATGTCATGTGTGACGTCAAAGCTATTCAAGCGCTTCATAAAACTAGCTAGACATTCTTTCTTTCATACAAATAGGATAAACAAAATTTGTCATTGTGCAATATATTTATCAGTTTTTTAAATGATTTATTTAATTGAAATTAATAGACATGCAAATATACTAGTGTTGTTTATATATGCCTTCACACTCGAATTCGGCTGTTTCCCTTCATTCAGCAATATGAACAATGAATCCAAAGCAAAGCGTACTGTTAAAATATTTTCTTGTATGTATTTTTCTGAAGAAAATGATTCCATAATATTTATATTCAGCTGCTTCAACTAAATAACTTTCTGCTCAAGATATTTTTATCGCCCAAATTCAAGTGTACTGGCTAAATTTATTGTCCGAAGCATACACGACTCATGACCACCATATTTGTTTATGTTTAGCAACAAAAAAGTAGTTTCCCAACAGTCATTCATGATAGTATGTTCGGATCTGGGAATTACTGGTTGATATCCTTTTAACCAATCAAAAATGACTATAGACATAAAGGAATATAAGAGTTAAAAACACATGTTATTTAGAGTTTAACGCAGCACTTGTGCATATATGTAGGTTCACGGTAACATTATTTAGAGTTTCCAACTAACATGCACCGATGGGCCTTGGTGGCAAGTATTGTTTATATATGCCTTCACACTCACATTTTGTCAATTCTCGAATGTGGTTAAATACTAACTTCTTAAGTGGTTAAATACTGACCACTTCTTAAGTGGTTTAAAACTGACCACTTATTAAGTGGTTAAATACTGACCACTTCTTGAGTGGTTAAATACTAACTTCTTAAGTGGTTAAATACTAACCACTTCTTGAGTGGTTAAATACTAACTTCTTAAGTGGTTAAATACTAACTTTTTAAGTGGTTAAATACTGACCACTTCTTAAGTGGTTAAATACTGACCACTTCTTAAGTGGTTAAATACTGACCACTTCTTAAGTGGTTAAATACTGACCACTTCTTAAGCGGTTAAATACTAACTTCTTAAGTGGTTAAATACTGACCACTTCTTGAGTGGTTAAAAACTTGTGTTGTGATTTTGATTCGGACATTGCCATTTGTCCTGGGGGAGGTAAGGCATACTCTGTGACTTCCTCCCCCATGTCACCTTTGTTGGCATATTGGTTGAGGTGAGGTAGTTAGTTCAATATGCAGTCATACCTGCATTAGGGACCATCTCTATATAAAGATTTTTATTTATTTTGTCCTCGCATAGTGAACCTGTATATAAAGTTCACCTGATTTTATTAGACATAAGTTTAGCCTCCGTTGACAGGTTTGACTGAGCTACTGATCAATAGCATGTCAACAGTAGAAGGCATGCTCAGATTTAGTCCTAACTGAAAAGGATTGCCAGTTGTCTTGCTAAATGTCTGTTGATCTTAATACGTACCATTACCATTGATACATGTGAAGTGCCATAATTACGGCTGAAAATTGTTTTAAAGTAGGCTTAAATCAAGTTCTTGTACTTTTAGTTACTTGTTTCCAAATTTGCAAACACTGTTAACCGAAATAGTAAATAATTTTTTTGCCAAACAAACTGAAAATGTTGTTTCATTGTTTGTAATATGTATGCTACTGTTATACATAATGTCCTTTCAGAAAAGTGTTGATGTTTACATAAAAAAAAAAGTTAACATGTCAGGAAAGAAATAGTTCAACCATGTACTAATTTTGTATACAAAGCAGCTTTTTTTCAAAGTCTTTTTATAAAATTATTTTTTTATAGGTTATGCAGCTGTTCCAGCTGGTGGGGGAGGGACATTTTTGGGAGGATACCTAGTAAAACGTTTCAACCTAGGATTGAAGGGCATTATCAGACTTTGCCTGGGTGTGACGTTACCTTGTTTCTTCTGTATGGTAATCTTTTTGGTTACCTGTGATAACGTTCCGTTTGCTGGTGTCAATATTAACTACGAAGATGCTTTAAATAGGTAAGACTTATCTTAGATTTGAATGGTGTTTAGCACCCCTTTCAGCAATTTTTCAGCTATATCATGGCCTCCAGTAAGTATTGGGAGAAGAATGCGGAATACCCGGAGAAAACCCCAGAGACATATCTTAGAGGTTAACATCTGCTCCTAAGAGTCGGTTCATATAAGAACAAAGAAGGCATTTAATATTAAACCAAGTTTAGTAGTGTTAGCAATTTAAAATTTCTGACTGGCATCAAAATAAAGATACCTTCAGATGACCATTCAATGAATATTGCATGTAAGTTTGGTTTAAATTGGTTCAACTATTTCAGGAAAAAAACAAATTTTTAAACATTTTTCATACTAGTTTCTGCTTTACGCTGTCCTGTGATGGTCGCCATCTTTGATATTTGATTGGAACTTTATAGGGTACAATGAAATAAATATTCTTGTACAGTATTTGATCAGTTTCCCATTTTCTGGTTGTGATTCAATGAACATTCTGTCCTAGCTGTTTGGGAGAAGATGGCATCAATATTTAAACATTTATATCCAATTGTAGTTCATTAACAAAAAACGTATAACTATATCAACAAACCTCAAATATTAATCGCCAAAAGCCACAACGATACATCAAAAACAAAAAATGAATGTGAAAAAAACAAATATATAGGATGAGCATAAAATACAGGCTTAGAACTGTCACATAAAACATAGGGTAGAACTGAACTGGTTTTAGGGTAGAATTGAACTGGTTTTATAGGATGATTAATTGGCATCATGAATATTGAATTATGATCATGAATGCCCCCGATCACATCTGCTGAACTTGTTCCACGCACAAGTTACATCGGAATGTGTTCCGGCATGAGTAATCATATTTTCAACATTTACATTGGGGGGATTGATTATCCTGTTTAATGTAATGATGAATTTTTAATGTCGTCAAAAACTTAAAGCAACTTAGGTTGTGTGTCAGTGTTGGCTAGGTTGTGTGTCAGTGTTGGCTAGGTTGTGTGTCAGTGTTGGCTAGGTTGTGTGTCAATGTTGTCTAGCAAAGGCAAACGGACATGTATTGTGATGTCACTTCCAGGGGGTGTGAAAAAACTTAATTTATTTCACATATGATTTACCATAATTACTTAAGTCAAGGTATTTTATCGCTGCCAGTGTAATAAAATGTTATCTCAAACTCTCCCCATTATTGTAATTCCTCCAACATTAGGAGAGGCAGAAATGTGTCTTACCAAAAACACATGACTACACATGTACAATACATACCTACACAACATGTACACATTACATATATTATGTTTAGGTACATCTACCTGTATCACGTCAAGATAGCATAGCATAAGTGGTGATGCAGATGTTTTGCAAATGTCGAGATGTGATGCAGGTTGTTGTATCTACACTTAAACATATGTTTTACATTAATCAATAGTTGAGAAGTATAATAAAGGCAGAACAAACCAAATGTTTGAAATTTGAAATTTTTAATATTTAACGGAACATTTTAACATAGGTTATAGGTCAAAATATAGTCTGTAACGTCACACGTATTATGATGTCACATTTCATGCATAGAATGAGTCATTCACAATCGCTGTCACATAGAATCATTAGTTATACCATTCCTTGTGACATAAAAAGTAGTTGCAACAAAAATACATCTTTGTTTCGCCTTTACAGATAAAGTTAAGATAAGTTAGTTTGTTAAGATTTTGACAAAATACACCTATTTACACCACACTTAGAAGAAGAGTGGTGTACTGTTTTACCCTTGTTCGTCCGTAACAAAATTTCTGTTACCGTAAAAAGCTGTGTATTGTCCGCATTTACGTATTGTCCGCACCCCTTTCTTGGGCCCGAAAAATTGGGAAAAATTCGTATATGCATATACAATCCGCACGTAAAAAATTTCAAAAAAACGTCTCAAGATGAAGACATTGAGTCCGACTTTTTAACAATTTTTTACTGTTATATGTAATTTATTCTCTCTTAAAATATCGTTTATATGTATAGTTGTATTCATTTCTAGTGATTGTAATAAATTAAATAAAAAATAGTGCATTCTCACATAGCGTCTATTTTTATCGTTGTTAAAACTGATACTCACACATTTCGAAACCAAAACAATTCGTCAACTTTCATTTATCAATAAAAACAAAGAAAACAAAGAAAACAAAAAGATTACACGTTTTTTTTTTCCCTTAATGATTGCAATCAAAACATCGATCTTCAAACATTTGAGGTTACATAACGACGCCATTTGCACTGTACGCAATTCAGGTTACACATCCGCTATTTTCGTATCCGTTTTAATTTTTATTCGTCCTATATAATTATTATAACATTACTAAAATAATTAAGTAAAAATTAATATCATTACAACGTATTTATATGGAAGTTTGTAAAAGAATCATGTTAGAATAGTACGAAAATACCGCATATAACACAACATCAAAATGGCGACCGCCATTAACAACATTCAAAGGGACGAAACACACTATATCAAGTCTGTATTTATGTATAATCCGCACCATTCCTTTCCAACTTAGATTAAAGGTAAAGGACCGCAGACAATACAACCCTAAATACGGTAGTTTTCTAAGGAATTATAGTATGCAGAAGCCTGTTATTTTGCATATTGCTTTATCCTATAGTACCAGATGGTGAATAGGGATTTTATGCTCCTTGGTCATCTACTTCCTGTTTACCGAATACTTTTTGTGAAAGCGGGGGTATCACTAGTGAGCATTAGCTCACAGATTCATTTTACTTAAAAATATTTATCAAACTATTGAAATATTTCAGAATATCAATGATCAGACTGACAAAATATATTTCAATCTGTCAAAATTCTAAAAACCTTGACCCTGTTTCAGAAATGTATAATTAAAACACTGTTTTATAGTTAAAAATGAAATTCCGTACATATGAAATATAAACAAAAAAAATAACATTGTATGATTCCAATAGTATGATTTTGTAGACTTTAATACAAACATTAATATAATTCAAGTCATATGGTTTTTCATTATGTATATGTTTAATCGAAACTATTTTAAGTTGGCATAAACTGGTAATATCTAAGAATTAAGTATTTATCTAATTAACCTATCTGTTTCAGATCTAAATCTACAATGTTCTTAGGAGATTTCCATACGGACACGTGTAATACAAATTGCCACTGTTCCATGGCGGACTACAATCCAGTTTGTGGTAATAATGATGTCATGTACTACTCGGCCTGCTTTGCTGGTTGTCAGAATCTGGTACCTGGCTTAGATCCACAGGTAAGACAGGTACCCAGTATGTGATATACTTATCAGCTGTCAATATCTGGTACCTAGTTTAGATTTACTGGTAAGATAGGTAACCAGTATGTGGTGTCAATGATGTTTTGCACTGCCAATATCCGAAACAGATGCTACATACATGTATCTTTCTCTGTCAGAATTCACCTCTGCACACAAGGAATTTAGCTCCACCCATATTTATTGATTTGTTAGACTATAAAGTAGAATTAAACAAAACAGTCTAATTAATCAATTGATTTCACATTTTAAATAGTAAGTCCATTCTGAATGAAAACACTGATATATGTTAAATAAACTATAAACATAGATAATCATCTTCATTTTATCTCCAGTGTACCGTAAACCAATTAATATGTTGTTTTTGCAGGGCTATGGAAACTGTAGCTGTATTTCCACATCAATGAAGGAATCTCAGGCAGTGTTAGGCAAATGTGGGGCTTCTTCCTGTGGCTATTTGTTTCTGTTTTTGCCTATCTTTGCCATTGTAATGCTACTGACATTTGTGGCTAGTATGCCAGCATTAACTGCCACTCTTAGGTAAGGTTAGACCTTAAACTGGACATTGTTCCCTCGTTATGGCCACTTTATAATGGCACACCCTTATTTACACCAAGTGACAAGTCCACCTTTCACAATATATCTAAGAGGCCTTGATGGCCAAGTGTTTAAGGTATTTCGTCTACTGTTAATCACGTTGTCTGTTAACACTGAGGTTGTGGGTTCAAGTCTCACTGCGGGCAGAGTGTACGTGACTCCAATCTTAATTGACAAGGATTGCCAGTTTTCCTACCCAAGGTCTGAGTTTTATCCAGGTTCTCTGGCTTTCTTCCCAATAAAAACTAAACACCATGGTATAAATGAACAATTGCTGAATTGATGTAAACAATACAGTTACATAGTAAATAACACCACGTTAAACATCATTCAAACAAACAAACAAACAATGTAGTTTATGTTAATGATGATAGAAATAATTTATTTACTATGTAACTGTATTGTTTACATCAATTTAAAACAAGCATATGTAGAATTTTTAAAAGCATTTTATATAATCCAATACATGTATACATATCTGTAAATAGGCCTGCTGCAAGTTGTTTATAGTGTAGGAAACATTTTATAGTTAAGGTGTACCTTTCATAACAAAAACAATTCCAAGGAACTTGCACAAGTCTCTCCACTAAACAGAGAGTGAAAAGATAGCACAAATGCAGCTTTTATAAATCAGACACAAATCATCTTTAAAGTTGTTTGGCTAAAATAACTTTAATGTTTATTTATAACTTGTTATACCCCCGCAAACCTGTATTGGGGGGTATATAGGAAACACCCTGTCTGTCTGTCCACATCCCTTGTAAGGGCAACTCCTAAACCGCTTGATGAAATTTAATGAAACCTAGCATAAATGTAGATGTGCATGAAGGACTTTTATTGACCTCAGATATCATTAAGGGGAGATAATTGGACTTGAAAGCGAAGCTGGGGGTATCCTTTTGTGAGCGTGCTCACAGTCCACACTTGTTTAAAACTAGGCGACACTATTTTAAAGTTTTTAAAAGAAATTAATTCATATTGTAAAATTTAATGTGACTGATAATGATAATAATAAAAAAATGTTGCTTTTCATAAAGTGTCTGAATTTTGTGTAGCATATGTTGGTTTATCTCTGATCTGACCTTTATTTGAAGGGGCCTTGATGCCCATGGGGTTTGGGCAGTTTATATCATTGATAATGTGCACTTCAACATCGAGGTTGGAGGTTCATGTCATTTAGGTAAAAGAATTGTTGGGGTCTTAATTTAATGACTGTTCTCTTGTTGTATTATTCAGATGTGTACCGCATGACGAGAGATCATTTGCCCTTGGGATACAGTGGATCATCGCTCGATGTCTTGGTAAGACACTTTACCCAGAACCCAATTGTAATTAAGGGCTAATGTCATTTTAAAGTTATTAGGAGGATAAGACAGTTCAAATATAGACAACAACACAAAATTGGAGCAGACAGCATATCCTGAAATTCAAAACTTGTTCTGGCTATGCTATAGACTTTATATATGTCTAATGTTAGCAATCGTAAAAAATTATGGATTGGACCTATGGTCAATCAAGACTTCTTAAGTCCAGAAAAATACAATACATGTAGCCCAATATTAGAAATAATGTTTAATACTGAATAATATTTCTTACAGACTTGATTCAGTTTCTGAGCTGCGTTTACAAGTCAATAAACTTATTCAAAATACCCTTTGTTACTTAATATAGAAACAACAAGTTTGTCGATTTGAATCTCGCTGCGGGCATGGTGTACTCAACTACAATCTTAATTTACAAGGATTGCCAGTTTTCCTACCTAAGGTCAGGGGTTTTCTGCGGGTACTCCAGCTACCTCCCATAATAAAAACTGGACGCCAAATATAGCTGGCAAATTGCTTAAAGTGGTGTTAAACACCATTTAAACTAACAAACAAACAAAAAACTAAATATAGAACACTACCCACTAACGTCTTATTTGTGTTATATTTGTATACTGGCAGTTCAGCTTGTTGAAACTTTTTATGGCTTGACATCTGGTTATTCATAATGGTGAAAAAAGATTTCAATGCAGATACAACAAACAAAATTAAAGAAACAGAATCTTACTGAGATTGTAAAAATCCGATAATCTAAGAGTACTAATGTAAGATTCTGTTTCTCTAATTTTAAAAGCAGTAAATTTGTGAAAGGAAATACACATTTTCCCAACCCCAATTAATGATCATGACTTCATTACATTATTTTAAACCAATCAACAGATGAGAATCACAAATTTACTAGTGACGAGGACTATTTTTTCCACACTGGTCAAACAGTTTTAATATTATGTAAATACAGAGGTGTTTACCATTACGGATTTTCTGGAATTATTCCAAATTTGGGTCTAAAAATATGCATCACCCAAATGCTCCCGGGAATTACACATTTCCGCCGGTATTACAATTAACTTTTAAATGCTTTTGGTTGTGATTTTGTGACATTGTAAAGGTATTACAATATTGAATAAACATGTTTTTTTATTAATGTTTGATCAATAAAATGTGAATCAGAAAGATGTTTTAAAGTAAATGACTGGCAAGAAACTCTAAACATTGTTCCAAGGCCGGATATTTTATTGCAAAGAATCAGACTACGGATAAATGTGCCAAATTACTGAAAAAAATACTTTTGATTATTGGGAGTACTGCAAAGGGGTAAACACCTCTGTAAATATTAGAGAAAACAGTTGCTACAATAGATGTAAAATGAATAACAGTTACTGTCTAATGGTATACAGCACAATATTTGACACCAGCTCTGTAAATGAAGTTTGACTGAGGTAGAGGAAATTAGTTCTTATTTTGATATTTGGTTGTGCCAAACTGTAGCATGGACAGTGTATTTATTATTCAATGGAGTTTTGATAATGTAGCTGTATTTAAAAAGCAGTGTCTTACAGAATTGGAAATAAATTTATTTAGATAATTTATTAAATATATTGGCTGTTTTTAGCTGATCATGCAAAGCCCATTTCTGGACTATTAAATTGAAAGGATGTTTGTACGTTTCCTTGGGCACCCTTTGGGGTTTCTAAATATGAAACAAATTTTAGCTGACACTACACCCTGAAAATTTAATGTAACATTACCGAAATTATTCCGCTCGTTTTGAGGGGTCTCTCATTACTTAACAAAACTTGGCGCCTAAGTGAGAGCAAAAACTGTTAACATTTTCCACTATGCACAAATAATTAAAATGCTGTTGTTTTTGTACTTCAGGTTCTATACCAGGGCCAATCTTGTTTGGCAAACTTATCGACATTACATGTAAACTGTGGCAGAACAGCTGTGGTGAGCAAGGGTCGTGCTTTTTTTATGACAATCGATCCATGAGTTACAACATGATGGCGATTGGTCTAGTTGGAAAATTCTTATCATCATTGTTTTTCTTGTTGGCTCTAGTTTTGTATAAATCTGCCCCGTGTGATGAAAATTCTAACAGTAAAATTGAAAAACCAGGAAAGTTATCAAAGATAGGTGAAAAGAGTGTTGACACACTGACAACATCTTTAAATGATTTAGGAAATGGGGATATAAAACACAATGGTGTAGGCGATATAAAGCACAATGGTAGAGGCGATATAAAGCACAACGCCGAAGGCCATATAAAGCAAAATGGTGAACATCGAAATCAAGATGGCGGAGCAGTCGCACAAGATTCATCGCACAAAGCAGACACAGAAATAATACAATCGTCAAGGCTATGAAAGATTTGCTATTAAAATCTGTCACAATCTACAAATGATTCTTCCATTTCAGGTTACAGTTAAAACTTGGATAAATATGGTGTTGTCAGAGTTAAAATGTCAAAATCGGGCATTGTGAGCATTGAAAAACATTTGGTGCATTTGTGTCAAACTTTAAAGTTGAAAATTTACTTAATCTTTAAAGTATCTCAAGTGGGTAGATAACATGCACAATAAGACATTAACTAAATTCAAACCATAGTGTTTTAAAGGAAGTAAATGAACTTTTATGTTTGTGGGTCAGAACAAGACTCAGATATACATAATTTTGCAATTAACCCATATATCTTGTGCTATTTTACACTTTTGCAATTTATGTCTTTTGCTCAATTTTTTTGTGTGTGTCATGCATCACATTTTACTGTCACCTTTAGGACCAAGCAAAATTGTGGCATGAAGTGTGGG
Source organism: Limnoperna fortunei (assembly GCA_944474755.1). Lineage (NCBI taxonomy): Eukaryota > Metazoa > Mollusca > Bivalvia > Mytilida > Modiolidae > Limnoperna > Limnoperna fortunei. The sequence goes on along the minus strand of OX104124.1, from coordinate 6,950,217 downwards.
TGGCATATATCAAGGAAGAGCATTATGTAAAAACTATTTATTGTTGAGAAGAGAGGACTTGTTGACTTGTGAGGCACAAGTGATCAGTATTTACAATGTCTGTACTTGTTTTATTATGTAGAATTGGTTATAGGGATCCGAATCCTCCCAATTTATTATAATGCCTTACAACAAAGACCTGCAGGAATGTACAACACCCAAGGATTTTATTTTATTTTCCAGGATTTCCAAAGTTTTATATTTCAAAAGATGATTTTTTTTTAAATTGTGCAGTTTTGTGTTTTCTAGACCTTGTTTGGTGATTATTTAATAATTTATAATTTAACTGATGTGAATATTACAAACATTTAGGAGACAACCATTTTCATAAATGGGAATTACGATGTAATTAAAAATGTACTGTAATATATTTTTGTCAAGATGAAGACTATATAGAAAGTGTGGTTGTTAAGTTTTATTGCGAAATCATATCAAGATTGTTGTGTCCAATGCATAATTTAGAATTGTACTAAGCAGCTCAAGAAAATTCCAATTTTTGAAATATATCATAGTGATGAGGTGTCCATCTATTACCGTTGGGGGTACCCATCTCTTATCTGCAATCAAGCCTACACCCCAGTATGGAATTTGAATGAATCTTGTTACTTGCTGCCTTTGTGCATTTAAATCTTTACATTTTGATAGGAATAATATTCAAGGTTTACTAAAGCAAAACATTATTTTTGCAATTCTTTGACATAGGAGTTACCCATTTCTTATCTGCTGTGATGTGGGGATATCAGTTAGTGATCAATGCTTCCATTTTTCTAGCTTAGTTTTTGTTTTGTTTTTAATATTGTTGTTTCTAGAAAACATAAGGCACCTGAAGAAAGCACTTGATTTTGTCACTGGACGAGCCAATACACAAACGAGGAGAAATAGTTAATGTTAGTATGCTCAGATACTTTAATAAAAATGTGATTTCTCTGGATACCATATATGTTTCAGGAATAGGGAGAAATCATTTTTTGTATGGGGAGTTTCTTAAATAAAAATAGCTTCCCTGGGCACCATACATGTTTCATGAACAGGAAGAGATCATTATTGTTAGTATGGACAGTTACTTAAAAAAACAAAATGGCTTCCTGTGGTACAATACATGGTTCAGTAGAATTTTTACAAACAAAAACAATCTGAAGTGTTTCAACTACTTGCTGTGGAAAGGTTTTTTGTATCCACGTTTGTAAAATTACATTTACTCTTGTGATTGTTATCTATGCAGAATTATATTAATATTTTTAACTTTTCTAATATGACATGCTTAAAACACCAGGGTCCACATCTGTTGTAAAATGACAATATACTCATAACTTATGCCATATACAATCAACACTCTTTATGGCAAAATTTGTTTATTGTAATCATTTACAAATTTTAAATGGAAGATACCATTTTTATGTTTCCCCCCACTTGTTGGGGAGACTTAATTGTTTTTGCCCAGTCTGTTCGTCCATCCATCTGTCTGTCACAAAGTTATTCTGCTCAACTCTTCTGAAACTACTCAACCAAAGTTTTAAGAAACTTGGTGTGCAACAAGTACAGCATATGTTTTTGTGCATGTTGCCTGGAAATTTTGATTCTCCAAATTTTGTGGGACTTGTGGCCCTTTAAAATTAGATTTTTCCAAAAATTCCTCATAAATCATGGTTTCCACTCAACTCCTCGGAAACTACTGAACCAAATTTTACGAAATTTTATACTTAGCAAGTACATTTAGTTGTGCATATTACAAGGAAATTTTTATCCTCTGGGTCAAATCTGGGGAACAGGGGAGACATATGCAAAAGTAAACTTTAATTTATCAAATTGTGCTACCTAATTTGAATGGAAAAAAAAGTTATCCACTATAAATTGTGTTGTTTTAGAATGATTCGAGTTGTCAAAAAAAAAACCATTTTCTTAAAATGAATGAATTTCTCACTATAGACCTATGTAGAACATGACCAGTGGCATCTCTGGACTTCTTAATGTAAGCATTAGATTGGCAAGGGGTCTGGGGTGCTTAAGGATAAGGGTCCAGGGGGTTGTTCCTGCCCACAACATATGAATCAAACATGTTAAATGGATAATTAGGGAGTCCTCCTACTTGCCGTCCATCCAAAAATAATTGTGTCCAGTCTTTTACTTTTTTCTCAAGGTCCTATTAGTGAATGACAAATTTGTGTTCGGGCATATGTACTTACAGTTTTCTGCTATTGACTACAAGGCCCACTTCACACTTATTTCTAGTTTTGTCCAATTTATGGACAAATTAAGCATGCATCGAACCCCCAACAAACTTCATATTGACAATGATTTAATCTGAAGACTTGGTGACTCTTATAGGCTAACAAGTTAATGTTTCAGGACTTTAAAAAAAATAACAAAATTAGATTAAAAAAACAAATTGGAGTGTAGGCACATGCCTTATGTCGCTACCCTCATAGTCCTTGGAGACTAATAATGCATAAAACACGATATGTTGTTTCATTCATAATTGGAATTGTTTGTTTTGTGAATTGTCGGCAGCTAATTACATGCGTGGTTTTATAATTGTTTGAGAATTATTTTTTATTGTTATTTTGCCAAATTTTAGAATAAAAGTATTTTTGCTGTTTATGCAAGAATCGTTTCTAGTGTTTTACACAAATCCGTTAAAACTTTTTTCTTCAATTTAAATTTAAAGACTGTCAAAGTGTTATTGTTTTCATGCCAAACTTCTGCTTTCTTCTCCAGTAAAAACTGGGTGCCATGATATATCTGTACAATTGCTGAAAGTTTTGTCAGGACCCTATTTTCAAAAAAAAACCAAAGCGTTACTCTATTCCAAAAATGTCACCCCAGTCGCTTACCATATTTGGATAAAAGTTTGTGGACAAATTTAGGGAAATGTCATTATTGTCTGAATTAAAGAAAAGAAGTTTATAAATATTATCAATTTTGTTCCAATAAATGTAAAGAAATTAAATAGCTATTAAATAGCTATCACCGAATTTTACATTGATATAACGAACATAAAAAAATACTTGTCTAGTTAAGAAAATGGTATAAATTCTAAGGTAAGATTGCAGTTAGTGTTTGTTTTATTTAAAAAGAAAACACATTGCATACTATGTAATGAGTTCATACTTCTGTTACCTACATGATCTTGTACTGAAATGTAATGAGGTTAAATTTTTTCCAGCATTTTCAAAATATTGCATTTACAAGGACCTAAATAGTGTTCTCTGAATTTTGTGTATACAGACAGCATAACTCAATAATTTTTTTGTCTTGTCTTTTTTTATAGTTTGTACATATCTAGATTGTTCTGCTTTAGAGTTAAAAAATCCGTTGAAAACTGAATTCTTGAACTTGTTTATTTTCATTCATTTAGTATGTTATATTGTACATTGTAGCAAAAAAAAATTGTTTTTGAATATTATGTAACTTTTTGTGCAGTGTGTTACTAGAGATAAAAATATTAGGAAATTACAATTTAAAAAAAAATTAAAGATTTAGGAATTTATTTTTTTGCATTTAAAAGCATATAATGAAGTATAATAATGGGATTCATTCAAGATGTGTTGCAACCCTTAAAAACACTGATTTTAAAATAATTTAGACTTCCTGACCAAATAAATTCATCCTGGTATGTTTTTAAATTGTAAGGTTATGTCCAGACCATGTAGATTACCAAAGTTTGTTTTACTATTAATTTTTTTTTTTTCTCAGGTATTATATTTATGTACCATAAGAACCAGACGGCAATCTCATTTTAGACCAGAAATCGGGGTACTACATAGTGTATAGCAATTTTATGCTCCTTGGTCATCTACTTACTGTTAACTGACCACCCATACTAGTTACTTTATTTTTTGTGCTATAGTTTGATTTGGTGAATAAGACACCATACCATTCAACTGATTTCATAATGGCTTCAACTTCAATAAAGTTTGTTTGTAAACCTACCCTCCTAGATACTTAAATGGAATAGTCCAAATTAGTATGGAGATTCCAAACAGTACATCGTACACTGTACATACACTGTTGTGTAATAGGTGCAATCATTTTGTTAATATTGTGTATTTATTCATTCATTTTGTTACAGATTTTTGTAAAATGCTCTATATTTATCAAGATTATTGTTATAGTTCTTATTAAATAGTATTTTGCTAACTTTTGATTTGTTGTCATTTTAAGCCTGCCCTCCCCGGCCATTAATGTGTTGATAAGTTTACTTTATAAATCAGAGAACCCTTTGACCCCTTGAATTGCAATATGGTACAAATTGTCTAATTTTGAATGTTTGGCATCAATACCAAAAATCAAGCTACCATTGTGGAACATTTTAACATTCACACATACAAAGACAGTTTATCATTAGCCTTGCCAATACCAAAGATGGAGCCCTTTAAAAACAAAAATTGTGATCTCTTCATGAAAATTCTACCCCCAGCCCTTAAATGCCCAACACCAAGTCGTTGAATAAAAAATGCCTATGTCATGGCATTGTGAACAGTTTATAAATTATGCTGAAAGTTAAACTTTATCTGAAGTTTATAGTATTTAACAGCTGTGCAATGTTTTTACAAAATCTGTTGACATGTTTTCAAGTTCTCATCTGAAAACCAGGACCTATTGACCAAAAAAAAAATGTGAATTGGCCCAAGTCAAAAACTACAAATTTGATTGTGCTGAAAATTAAACTTGACCTTAATTTTATAGTACTTAATAGCTGTGCAAAGTTTAAACAAAATCTGTTGATGCTTTTTCAAGATATCATCTGAAAACTACTGTGGCACAGACAGATGGACAGACACTCGTATCACATATTACCCCCACCACTTTGCGTTTATAGCAAATTGAATGAAAATCAAATTCTCTGGTACTGCACATTTTCATTTTATGTACAAACATGCTACTAAATATAAATAAATGCTGTAGCTCTAACAAAGAAGAAAATAGCCGGACAGGACAATTGTACCCATTATGGCCTGCAACCTGCAAACTAACGCGTGTACAAACATGCTTCTGAATATAAATTCTCGTCAAGGTATGTTCCCCTATCTCGTTTGTCTGGTCTGAACGTTTTCAGAATTTTCACAAAAATCAAAATCCTTTTGCCCTACACACCTCCATTATGTGTTTATATATCCTACCCAATATAAATGATGTAGCTTCAAAGCTGTAAAGGAGGAAAGCCGGACAAAACATGTACCCTTGTATTGTGCCTGTATCTTGCAAACTCGAGTCCAACTATCTCAAATTTTATAAAATTTTATGAAAATCTAAATTCTTTGGCCCTGCACACCTCAATTATTTGTAAACACATCCTACAAAATATAAATGCTGTAGACCTATAAGTGCAGAAGTTAGCCAGACAAGCTAATCTGAACGGACAGGAAAAGGTTAATATGCCAACGATTATTCGTAGCAGGGGCATCAAAAGACCTTGGGACAGTCTTAGGGGGTTTAAACTACAATGACACGAGCCAAACAACTACCGAAGTGTAAAAAAACTAGACTTGGTGGCCATGCAAAGAAACCAGGTTTTCAACGATAAAACAATTGATTTTAGTAGTTGACTAGAGAAAACTGTTTTTCTCTTTAGTTACAGTGACCTTTACCCAACTGGCCCCAAATCCAATCCCAAGCTAGGTCTTCATGCAACCTTGCTAAATCCAAAGCTTCCAAAAGGTTGGTTTATCCAAACAAGAGGCTCCCAGGAGCCTGTATCGCTCACCTGAACCTGAAACCAAACAACCCTTTTTTATCCAGCTTTTCTTTGCTATAAGTAATTGCCCAACACTTCTGATTATTTTGACCTTTTAAGGGAAATAACTCCTATAAGGAGAAGCTTTTGATGGTTAGAGGGAGAAGGGAGGTTCACTTCAAATTTGCTGTACCTGTTATACTTTTTAAACTATCGGTCAAAAACTCTCTCGACTCCCACCGCCCCCCCCCTTTTTTTCATTTTTTCTATTTCAAGCCAACGTAGCTATGTAGGTAGTCAGGTGACATGATTTGCAAAATTTTGGTAGAGGACGTCCTAAAGATGATGTGTGCAATGTTTCAAAGCAGTCCTTTCATTGGTTAAAGAGGAGAAGATTTTTTAAAATCAAGTAAAATTGATTAAAAGAATGTTCAAGGAGAATAATTCCTAAATGGTTCATCAGACAATCTTAACCCTTAAGTCATATTTGTAGCCCTCATAGAGCAGAACAATTAAGCAATGCTAACTTTTTCTCTAGTACTAATAATTGTTAAGATTTTGAGGCAAAAATGTCAAAAATAATCAATTTGGACAATTTAAAGGGCAATAACTCCTATAAGGAGTCATCATACAAGTTCAACCCAATGGAGTGTTTCGTAGAGCTTTTGATGCAGATGAAGGCATGTCTCTTCGGTTTTCCTGTATCTGTTATACTTTTTTAAATATAAGCCTAAAACTGTATTTTACCCCCCCCCCCCCTTTTTCCCTCTGTCCTATTTTTAGCCATGGTGGCCATGTTGGTTAATCTGCAGCCATGGTTGGTACAAACTTGGTTGAGGACATTTGACGGATGATGTGTACAAAGTTTCAAAGCAGTACTTTCAGTTGTTTCAGAGGAGAAGATTTTAAAAAATCAAAGCCATTAAAAAAAAACAGTTCAGGGGGAATAACTCTTAAACGGTTAATCAGAGAATCTTGACCCTTTAGTCATTTTTGTAGTCCTCATAGAGCAGAACAATTAAGCAATGCTAACTTTTTCTCTAGTTCTAATAATTTTCAAGATTTTGAGGCAAAAATGGCAAATATCATCAATTTTGACAATTGACAATGAACAAGGACTGAACAAAAAAGGATAAAACTGTTTAAAAATATACTACATTATATGTAAAGCTATAATGACATTGTATTACCCATTAAGAAGCCATTGTATTGTAACGTTCGTTTTGTATCCCCCCCCCCCATTTCTACTCTTTATATTACTGCCAAATTTCACTTTTACTTTACCCGTTTATGACGTCATTGTATTATAACGTTGTTGTTGTTGTTATTGACTTCACATATACATATTCTTGTCATTTGTATATATGCCTTGAATAAAGACGGCAGTGGTCGTTGAAACGTCGGCAAAATATGGAGTTTTTATTTATTATTGTATAGTTTTTATTATGATTATGATATCAACCTCCTTAAAGAGACCATTTGCCTTACTATGGATTCAATGCAGGCATTTCATCCAAAAGAAACGAGCGAAAGTCAACAACCCGAAAATCAGAAAAAAAAAACCCAATGCTTTTAAAGAGAAATTTCTGAAAGTCGGTCAAATTAAATAAGACTTGTATACCATCCAAAAGTATTTCTAAAGGTGAAATTATGACAAAACATGCAATTGGTATTGTTTGTTATTTACTCTTTAACAGTGAAGTACATAAATCACACAATTATGTTATATATAGAAACTGTTTTCAGCCATTCTTCTCTTTTTATCTCCACAAGTAAATCAATAACAAAGAAAAAGAAAACACATTTTTATAAAACTTTAAAAGAGCACTATTTGACAGTTTTCCTTTTATCTACGTTCAAAGTTTACACTGAGATTGATTTAATCACTGTCTTTGCCGCCTTTCACCTTTTTTTCACTCTCATGTAACGAAGCAATCCTCTTCTTGTGTCTTTCAATAGATTCCTATAAAAGAAACATTCAATAAAAACATTTAAGAAATATTAACAAGTGTGGACACAGAAAAACGTCTCGCCTGCATTCCGCATCAGTAACGAAAATAAATTTCGTCATAAGCATTATGTAAATAGCATAAAATATCAGCAGCGCCTGTATACAAAATATTGTCACCATACCCTGCATAGTTACAGGGGAACAGCCGTAACCCAAAAACTTTAATGTAGTCGCTGGACCATGAAATTGAGGTCAAGGTCAGGTGGAACCTACCAGACAGTCATGTACTATTCATCAGCAACCTATATACCAAATATTGTCATACTACCATGTGTAGTTACAGAGGAACTATTGTAACCCAAAAACTTTAACGTAGTCGCTGGACCGTGAAATTGAGGTCAAGGTCAGGTGACACCTACCAAACAGTCATGTACTAGTCATCAACAACCTATACACCAAATATTGTCATCCTACCATGTGTAGTTACAGAGGAACTGTCGTAACCCAAAAACTTTAATGTAGTCGCTGGACCGTGAAATTGAGGTCAAGGTCAGGTGACACCTACCAGACAGTCATGTACTAGTCATCAGCAACCTATATACCAAATATTGTCATCCTACCATGCGCAGTTACAGAGGAACTGTCGTAACCCAAAAACTTTAATGTAGTCGCTGGACCGTGAAATTGAGGTCAAGGTCAGGTGACACCTACCAGACAGTCATGTACTAGTCATCAGCAACCTATACACCAAATATTGTCATCCTACCATGCGTAGTTACAGAGGAACTGTCCTAACCCAAAAACTTTAACGTAGTCGCTGGACCGTGAAATTGAGGTCAAGGTCAGGTGACACCTACCAGACAGTCATGTACTAGTCATCAGCAACCTATACACCAAATATTGTCATCCTACCATGCGTAGTTACTGAGGAACTGTCGTAACCCAAAAACTTTAACGTAGTCACTGGACCGTGAAATTGAGGTCAAGGTCAGGTGACAGGTGACTGACTGGCAAGTACTCATCATAAGCTACCTCTGGACCAAATTTGATGGACCTAGGGCTTGGGCTTACAAAGATATGAAGCAAGATGTCAAGTGTTTACGCCGCCTCTGCCGGATTCCCATACATACTTTCGTCGCAGGCAAGACAAAAACATTGAAGTAGAAATTCATTTAAAAACACTTTGAATTTACAGTACAGCAGCAGTGGATTTAGTCTCTTCCACCTGTCTACAATGGGCGGTCCACCTATTTACACACCTGTTTACAGTGGGCAGCCCACCTATTACCCACCTGTCTACCAGGGCAGCCCACCTACATCCACCCTAATATGACATTTTATTTTGTATAAATACTTAAATGAATATTTTTTTGTTTTCCCTACAGATTATAATTTCAAGTATAAGATGAAGCATAAGAAACGGCACATTTACTCCCAAGGACAACTCCAAAAAGTGGGAAGGGAGACAACTCTAAATGCAGAGGGGAAGGGAAGACAACTCTAAAGAGTACTCGTAGGGAGATTTGAACATCTTTTGCCCACTTTCATCATGGGCAACTACAAAAATAGGTATGTCCAACCTCCACCCACTCCCATTGTGAATAGTCTACCAAAGCTGTAGTGTATGACCGAAGTGGTGGCCATCTGAAATTTCCAATAGACATAACAATAAAAAGTAGTTTATTTATGGGTGTAAGACTGTTTGATCAGTATTTATAATAAACAACAGCACACATTAACCTGCAAATTCAACCTAGCATAGTAGCTACTGAATGCTAGGTATTGTTGGAATGATGTTCATAGATTTTTCATCTATATCATGGCATTCAGTTTTTAAACCAGAGGCTCTTAAGAGCCTGTATCGCTCACCTGATTTTATAGGCAAGATGGCATTTCCCTGATGTTAAAGTAAGTCCTGTAATTTTCAATAAACTTTAAATAGGACCATCCAAACAATATTACTAGAAAGCTTTGTTTCATTGGTTAACCAGTTGTATAGAGATTTTTTTAATTTGCCCATAGGGTCCTATGTTAAACTAAGTCCTGCGGGGGAGTTGGCCATTTTGAATTTCCAATTGCCATAAAAAACATAAACTTTATAGAGGACCATCCAAACAATATTGCTAGTAAGTTTTTGTTTCCATTGATTAACCGGTTCCAGAGAAGAAGCCTTTAAAAACTTTTTCCCATAGGGTCCAATGTTAAACAAAGTCCTGCGGTAGTGGCCATTTTGAATTTCCAGTTGGCATAAAAATCATAAACTTTATAAAGGACCACCCAAACAATATTGCTAGTAAGTTTTGTTTTGATTGGTTAACCGGTTTCAGAGAAGAAGCCCTTTTTAACATTTTTCCCATAGGGTCCAATGTTAAACTAAGTCCTGCGGTGGTGGCCATTTTGAATATCAGATTGAGATAAAAAACATTAACTTTATAGAGGACCATCCAAACAATATTGCTAGTAAGTTTTGTTTCCATTGGTTGGTCGGTTTCAGAAAAGAAGCCTTTCAAACTTTTTCCCATAGGGTCCTATGTTAAATTAAGTCCTGCGGTGGCAGCCATTTTGAATTTCCAATTGCCATAAAAAACACTAACTTTATAGAGGACCATCCAAACAATATTGCTAGTAAGTTTTTGTTTCCATTGATTAACTGGTTTCAGAGAAGAAGCCTTTTAAAACTTTTTCCCATAGGGTTCTATGTTAAACTAAGTCCTGCAGTAGCGGCCATTTTGAATTTCCAATTCCCATCTAAAACACAAACTTTATAGAGGACCATCTAAACAATAATGCTAGTAAGTTTTGTTTTGATTGGTTAAACGGTTTCAGAGAAGAAGCCCTTTTTAACTTTTTTCCCATAGGGTCCTATGTTAAACCAAGTCTTGAGGTGGTGGCCATATTGGTTTACCAATCAAAATAAAAAACACAAACTTTGTAAAGGTCCATCCAATGAACATTATGGCCAAGTTTGGTTTCAATTGGCCAAGTGGTTTCAGAGAAGAAGATTAAAATGTAAAAAGTTTACAGACGCCGCCCTTTGGGTCAGGTGAGCTAAAAAGGGAGGAAGCTGGACTGAATGGTAGGATATGGTCATTAAAATAATAAATTATCAAGAGATGTGTTCAAAATGAATCATTTTGCATAACAATTGTTATATATATAAAAAAAATTTTATTATTTACTTGGAGCAAAGCCAGATGCTCAAAACAGCCTGCATCATTCAACATGTGACAAAACAACATTTTTAAGAAAAAACCATGAATTTAAGTTAAACTATATTGAAAAGCTACTGTTCAAAATCTAAAGAAATTTATATCATGGCATCCAGTTTTTATAAGGGTACATAAGAAGCCTGAGTACTCAATGAAAACCCCTAAGCTTAAGTACGAAAACTAACAATTCTTTCAACAATAAGACTGAACATCATTGATGACAAGCATGTGATCAATAGAAGATGAACATAACCATATGGCCAGAGGGGCCTCTGTGAACCGTTACAAAAGACTCAAAAAATATCTCTAATGAGCTTCCCATCCCATATATATTTCTAGTAAAAATTTAAAATATCAGGTGTGGTACATGTACCCTCTATGTTAAAGAATGTGGTACATGTACCCCCTATGTTAAAGAAGTTTTTCTATGGAAAAATCCTAGATCAAACAGATCAAAGTGTAAAATATAAGATGCACAAATTCCCTATCTGACAAAGACTATGTCAAGTTTATTCAGATTCTGTTCAATGGTATAGGTGGAGTTGCTGATGAGAGATGGGTACCCCCAAGTGTAACAGGTGAACGGAAGAATAGACAGAAACCCTATCACTATATATCTCCACTTTTCAAGTCAAGTGCAGGTATAGTAAGTCAGGGTATCTCTAGTACATTACTTCAACCACAAACAAAAACAGTCCCCAAAATTAGGCATTAGCCATAACTATTTTGTAGCCAATTAAATGTCAAAAATTACAATTAGAATTACAGTATTATCATCTGCACAGATTCAGTTCCATTTTGGTTATTAGCAATGTGGCTTTTCAGAATGTTTTTAAGTCATTTTTTAGTATGACACAAGTCCAAAGTATATTTGTCTATTAATTTTTAGTTTGGGCAAGTGAAGTCAACAATTCACCAACCAAAAGGGCTAGTAACACAAATATTTAAGTAGACTGCAAAAATTTGAACTGCTGGCTTTTTTAACATTGGAATGTTGAGTGTTTGTTTGTTCTTTACCAAATGGTATTGCAACACTTAATACAATTATTGTTTTGTTTATTTGAATGGTGTTTAATGCCACTTTCATCCAGTTGTTATTGGGGGAGGAATCCAGAGTACCCAGAAAAAAAAACCCCAACCTTGAGTAGGAAAACTGGCAATCCTTGTTAATTAAGATTAGAGTTGAGCCCAAACTCAAATCTGCAACAAACGCAACCTCAGTGTTGACCATATGATCAATAGAAGACGAACTAAATGGACCTTAACCACCCCGCCACTGGAATGTTGACAGTAAGACTGCAAAAAACTGCCCTGCGCAATAGTGATTATTTTGAAACCCACAACTTTGGAACAAACTATCTGTCATGTTCAGTAAAAAAAAATGGAAGTTTTTTTCAGTGTAAACTGCTAGTTGTAATTCTGTTATTATGGCAAGGATTGGTAGTTTTAAAATAAACAATCTCAGGGTAAAACTATACATTTGTCAAAAATATTGACATTTCAAAAACTACCACCTTTTTGTTTCCATGGCAATAGAATTTACACAGATCAAAATGTAAACAGTATACTGATGATGGATTTCATCTAGCTACAATAATGTAGCTCCTTTTTTTTATGGACGGAGCTACAAAAATGTCCCATTACTCGTAATGGAGCAAGCCAGGAGTGATTCACACCCGGGGGTTTTATGCATATAATACGCTATTAAACTGTTTACCTAAATTGCTACATACTTTTTAATGTCTTTCAAGTTTAACTGATAATTCTACAACACCTAATTCGTTAGTTTTACACTTAATTCGTAATCATGGCATTGTTGTCAAAATTTGAATTCCAGAAGTGCGTAATTTCTGAATCGATTTGGTAAAAATTCATCCGGATTAAGTTTTTTTTGGCTTTATTGCATTAGCTGGGATCAAATTTTTACTGATACGATTCTACATTTCTACACTCCACAATTTCAATTTTGTAAACAATGCCATGATTATGAAAAAGTGTTAAAATTATTTAATTAGACATTGTAGAAATGTCAACTGAACGGAGGAGAAAGTAAAAAGTATAAATTGAACACAAATAGCATTTAATAGCTGAAAATATGTATAAATCTCAAGTGTATTATGGGACCTCTTTGTAGCTCCGTCCATTAAAAAAAAAAGGAGCTACATTATTGTAGCTTGATGAAAAGTTATCATAGTAGATCACTGACGTTCAGAAAATTAACAGCAAGGTATTGTATGAAACAAGTGTGGACTGTGAGCACGCTCACAAAGGGATACCCCCCGCTTCGCTTCAAGTCCAATTATCTCCCCTGAATATTATCCAACAGCAACGAAAATTCTTCATGCACATCTACATATGATGTTCTTCCTTCATGTAAAGTTTCATCAAAATCTGTCAAGCGGTTTAGGAGGAGAAGCGCTTACAAGGGATGTGGACTGACGGACAGACAGACAGGTAGATTCCTATATACCCCCCAAACAAGTTTGCGGGGGGTATAATTACAAATTTCATGAAAATTTTATGAGTTAAATAATTCCATTACATCAACTTGGCATGTTCAGATTACTTTTTTTTTACATCACACCCTTCACAGGCAGAGTAAAATGTACCAGGCTTGAGGTATTATGAATTTAATTAATAGTATTACAAGGTGAAATGATCAGCAAAACTTGGAAACTTTTCCTCTGTGTAATACTATTCATAAAATTCATAATACCTCAAGCCTGGTACGTTTTACTCTGACAGTGTTATACTGATCTTATCGTGTTTTACTTATCACTATGAATGGTGTATACATTATATCAAGTAAAGGCTTTCCATGGGGATGGTTGTGTCAGCTAATTCTTAGGGATAATCTGGGGTAATGACACAGCAATTTTAGATGTTTTTTTCTGGTAGGAATACATTTTGTTGGCAACACCAAGATAAAAAGAAACTGAACTGCATTCGAAGTCTAACACAGCCAGGTATTTTTTCATTTGTCTGTTTAAACAATTTTACACAACGAACAAGTACAGTTTCAATTTAACACATTTATGGTTATATATGGTCTGAACCATACAACAACAGTTTGATTAGTCCGTCACCAATAAAAAATATACTGTTCTAAATTTTTCTACACAAGTGAAAATTCACCCATAATAGACTAGCAGTAATACTATTAAGCAGAGAAACAGATTATATTAAATGAATATAATTGCAATACTATAGTTTCTTTCTAAAAATTAAAACAATGTAAACCTTAGAAGTTAACTTCATAAACTAAGATTAGACTAAAACACACAGTTCATAAATTGAACTTTGCATGCAAGAAAACAAAATCAAATCTGAGGTCATGCGGAGAATGGTATGGGTGTTCATGGAATAAATATGGATTATTTCCTAGGAAGATATATAACAGGTCACAGTATTTCGTTAGACAAACATAGTAGGGTAATTCCTTTTATACAAAACATGGCTTGTCTTTCTGTCTTTTCTGCAATCTATTTTCAATAGAAACGAAATCTGACTCAACTATTAACAAGCCTCCCGGTAAATATAAAGAATAAACGAATACATTTCAATCACAGCTTTTTGTTGCACTGGTGGTCAAGACTTTAAAATGTAAATGTATTTCCTGTTATATTCGTTATTGAAGACAATTCTAATAAGACCCATAAAGGACATAGATCTTTAGTTTGGAAAAAACTGTCTGACAAACATTACGTAATGCAGGCATTTTAAAAAACTTTTCCAACATATTTTCAGGCATACCTGATGTTGCTTAATACTTTTTTCATGATGAGAAATTTCTTCATCTAAATGCTCTTTTAACTCAGTCAACTGTTGAGCTTGCTAAATAGTTATGTAAGAAAAAAAAGCAGACAACAAAATTAGTGCTATCACATACAGAGGAACATATGCTTGCTTGCATATAAGGCAGACAGGATTTTAAACATTCAAAACTTGACTCATCAACTATCCTCCATACATATTGTGGTCAGTGTTTCCTTTAAAGCAGAAATAGAGGTATTTTACTCTTCTAAAAATGACCCCTGACCCCAGAATATTTTACATATTATATAGAAATGTTCATTACATTTGACCCAGTTTTTGGCCAAGTGACCTTCTGGACACAAATTTGTCATCAACACTGCTAGTGGTATTAAACATACAAGTAATGAAAAAGACACACACATCCGTAATTAAACAAATTTTTATCCTTTTAATCCTGATGAAATAACCAAAGATGATTCAGATTCTGAAATGTCTTTGTCCTGTCTGCCTTGTTCAGTACATTAAGACGTTACAAGAGTATGCACCATGCAGATGTGTATTGTACAACCATTCCTAAAAGCATTCCTGTTCATTCATTTTGCAGACCAATCAGAACATAAATATTTACCATATCTGGACATTATCTGAGGCATAGTACCCAAAAATGTCAATTCAGAAGTATGTAGATTGAGGCTGTTCTATTAATCTGAGAAAAGTACATTACGTTGTCACTATGAATGGATAAGTGAAACACCCAAGTATATTTTATTATAAATTGTCTCATTTAGTGGTTATAAGTCTTACACACATCATGCGTAGCACCATCCCATGGCTATATATATTTTGGCTATACAGTTATAAATAATAAATAAAACAACTGATTCTGCAAAATAAAGAACAGGAAAGCCCCAATACAATTTTTGAAAAAACGAAATGGCATCCACAAATTTTTTGGCAATTGTGACATCAGTTTCAGATTTGAACCAATAGATCACAATTACAAGCTGGTGTACATTACAACAGGCAAATACCAAGCTATATACAGGGTGGTCATGTGATTAAATTGACCAATGGTTTGACCTTATGTTCTTTTATCTCCTTCTCATGATATTCAACCTCTTCCTCTAAATGTTTTTTAAGTTCTTTCAGTTGTTGTTCTCTCTAAAATGTAGTTTTCTATATCATTGTAATTATAAAAACATGATCATTTGACAAAATCTCAACATACCTAAATAAAATGGAAAGAATTGTATTACCATAATGATATATGTTCACTTGACCCAACATCAACAAAAAAATTCAGCTGACTAGAAATTTATTTTCATTACCTTAATAATAAAAATGTGCAACTAAACATTTTTCAAAATTTTCAACAAATAATTTACTAAAATTGTTTAAGGAATCCATTCAAATAAGTCATAAATATTTGTATTTATATGGTATTTTTCTCTTTTAAAATTTAAAATGATTATTTGTAAAAGTCAATATTTCCATGTAAAACTGAAAGAATTAACTTGATGAAATGGATGATCATCAAAAGTAAGATAAGTTTAAGGTACCTCATTAAAACACATTTACATTAATTAAATACAAAGCCAGATGAAAATCACGAGTCTTACCAGTTTCCTGAAATATTGTTCCTCGTGAGCAGCTTCCATTTTACCAAATGCTCCCCCAGCATCTCTGATTAAAAAGATAAAATTTGAGGGTTAAATAATGATTACATGTACTTAAATAAGAAACAGTACAATCTATAAAAAATGAAATATTTTGGTCTAACAAGGATGTTAACAGACATGCTGAACAACTGGCTAAATTATTGTGTAATTGTCCAGAACTCTTACTTTGTTATATTCACCAGATTTAATAGCTGCCAAAAGGATTAAATGAAAAACAAACACCATATTGTGTCACCCTTTAAAAAAGTAATTAGTAAATTGCACATTGTTCAAACACACACTTGCCAAACTGAATCTTTTTTTTCCAACGTATTTATGAATGATAATAATTATTTTGCCCGAGTTTTGAGATGTGAACGACATGATATTAGATTCAGTAAAAACTGTGAATATCCCTAAACATAAAAGATAAATAAATTGTATAAAAATACTTCTGATTGGCTGGAAAATATTTTCTATCATATAGAAAAAAAATCATCACAGAGACAGGCACCTTTTGACATGATATATTACTCCTTGGAAATCTTAGTTTACACAAAATTACACAAAAGTTATTAAATATTTTGTGTAGTTTAATCTTTAAATGTACAACAGACCATTGACTTGTGTTAATTTATAATACCTGATGTTTCCTCCAGTACCACCTCCCTGCAAAAAAAAATCACTGTTACTTCCACTTGTCTCAATCAACATACCAATGTTCATTTAAATCCCATAAACAATTTTAACGCACCTGCCCATTTCTTTTTTAAGGTAAAAAATACACTACCAATGTTACTGCTCAATGAATCCGCTTAAAAATTACAAATTTAACAATATGGATGTATCTATCCTTAAGGTTACCAGCCAAAACCAGGGGTAGAAATAGGAAATAGAAAAATTAACTATGGGAGTCAAAGGACTGCCTAATAAACCAGTCAAGGAGTCCAGAAAAATTGCAGGGAGTCCCATTCAAAGGGCAGAGCCGGTTGACCCAAAGCCCGGGGTATGGGGCCCCCAGAAGCTCTGGAGGTTTTGGTGCAAAAATATGCATTCTGGCAGTATTCCGAGGGTAATCCTGATGATACATTTTCATTCTAAAAACCGCTATTTTTTTTTCTGAATTTTTTGCAGTTTTGGTCTCGCACTGATCATTCATGAAGTTCTTGTATACATCATAATATTCTTAACAGTTTGTTATGAACATGCCTTGTTTTTCTGAGCAAAATTTCCAAAGAAGATAGATAGAATAATATTACAATAAACCCAGAAATAATTTTTCTATTCAGCACACTTCCACTTGGTCAAAGTTGTGCTGAACAAAATTGCTTCATGGGACCCCAATCTACAGAACTTATCATAATGTTAATAATTATTCTTTAGATATTCACATATTATCGAAGAAAATTGTTAAAATTCAATACACTGAAAGAACTGAAGATTGAAACAAATTGAAAGTGTTTGTTTATCAAAAAATTAAGATTTTTCATTATGGGTCGTTGTACTTTACTTTTCTTCGTTGTTCCCTTCCGGTAATTAGTCATCCGGTAAATAAACAAATGGCGCATATTCCAGTTGAAAGACGTAAATCCTTTGAAAAAATGTTAAATACGCATATTGTTTGCCGTGTTTATTGGAATTACACATTTACTGATAAATTGTTAGCAGTGTTCCAGCTAGGATTTAAAAATAGAGGGGCGCATGAGAAGGGCACTTTTTCGTGTATTTTCATATTTTTTAGTGTGATTGAGGTTGTTGCACTTTTGTTGTTATTGTTATTTGAATAAGCGTTTAAAGTAAAATATTTAAATATATTTGTGCATTTAAGCAATTGAAAAGTGACTACCAAAATACTATTTATTACTATGTTTCAATGTTTGTGGTTGCAACTTCAACACAAGCAGCTTTGTATTTGCAAGTTCCTAAACTAAGTTCATATCCGCTCCGGATATATCCTTATTTTCAGTTGGTTTGTACTGGTTGCCGCGAGTAGTTTTACTTAACGCTATTTGAACATAGAAAAAGGCAGTCGGGTACCAGCTTTCATTTTTGTTTTAAAAAAATGGCGTGTTCAATGATAAACATGGCGCGGTGACAAATATTCGAAGATATCTACCGCAAATGGAAATAAAAACGGTTGTAGATATTTCCGGTCTGGATCATAATTAAGCCAAATGGCCAAAAACAGTGACCACGCAAATTTTTAAGGTCAGGGATTGGGAAGGCCACGCGCCATGCGCAATTGGCGCTTCAGTGACTAAAATGGCCCATTGGTGAACAACAGGGAAGGGCCCGAGTGCGCGATAGTAATTTCAGCGACTACCTACACTTAGCGTAGAAATTTGAATTCCCCGATACTAAAAATAGATTACTTTAAATACTCGTCCAATCAAATATCGTAATTGCCTACAATTCTCGGAACTCGTTTTAAAAATAGAGGACTTTAAATACTCGTCCAATCAAATGGATTAAAGAAATAAAATTCTCGGAACTGATTTTAAAAATAGAAATTTACTAAGAAATTCACTCGAACTTTAATGTGATCGAAGTGAATATATATGACATGATGCACGATCAGTGATTGTCTATTTCAGGACGACACGGCACGGATTTTTATCAACGGAGCAAGCCGACAATTAATAAAAGACTTTTAAAATTTATTTCAGAGAAATTTCACACTGTAAAATAATTACACGAGGCACGTAGCAGACGATGGAATACACAAAAAAGTGACGTCGGAAATTGTTTCAATTTGTTATTGTTTCAGGTAAAATGCAGTTCGGACAGTTAGAACAACTTGTTGACACACGATTTACACTGTCATTCACTGACGATGGCTGAAACGGACATCACGACAGACGAAATTTACGTGGCTGGGGGGAGGGGTGGTTGTTTTAAGATTGTTTTAAGCCTAAAATTTTTCAGATTTTTGGTTTGATGTTAAAAAAATGGCCCTTTAAAGTCTGTCAATGGCCCCATAATATAAAAAATGGCCCTTTGGATTGTTCTAAGATGGGGCCATTGTCCCATTATAAAAAAATCCTTCCCAATCACTGTAAGGTAATAACATTTTTGAAGTGTTACCTGTGTACCAGTCCCCACTGTCTACCACTAATTACATAATCAAATTATAAGGAAAGGAGAATATTCCGAGTTATTCAGCTATAAAAACACTATAATTACTATTAATTTTAGAGCAGAAAATTAATTAGAGCAATAAAGTTATAAGGGGCACAAATCGGGACACAGGGGCGCCTGAGAGGGGCACAGGGGCGCGGTAATTTTAGGGCGGGGCGCGGCGCCCCTCTATTTCCCCCTAGCTGGAACACTGTGTTAGTCTGTGTGAATTATTTGGACCAAATCATATGCAAGTATCTACTGTGAACCATCGGGCGACTTTAGGGAAATAACAGCCAACAGAGCGACTTCGAGGCGCCGTAGCTATAGCCGCAGGAAGATTTTGTCTCCAACTTCGCCCAGTGTGGTGAGCCCTGCTAAATTTTTAAGGAGCCCAACGGGCTCTTACAGTAAACACCCAGGGAGTCCTTCTAAGTATTAGGGAGTCACAGGCTGCCGGGCTACCGCCCATTTCGAGCCCTGCAAAACATTGGTATTGTTTACTGATTAAAATAAACTGAAAAAAATTAAAATTATTATAATAAATATGAAAAACTTAAAATCATCAGACTGGAACAACATTTAAATCTAATCTGTACTTCATGATGGTTGACACTTAGATACCAAATATCAGTTCAATATCTCCAAGCATTTAATTTAGAAAAAAAGTGTAAAAACTGTTATCTTTAAATCTAAGACTAAGTTTAAAGGCCTTAATTTCACCTCAATATCTGCAGCCTTTCATAAAACATGTGTGAAGGACTGATATATGGAGTGTGTGCAAAGCTCTAGTCCACTACTGCAATGCCAGTACAGGACTAATAAAAACACTTGTGACTGTTATTACCTTTCCTGCTCCACTGCCCCACTCTGAACCCATACTTCTGACTCTGCAATGATAACACATGAAACGTTTAAGGAACATATAGGCTGTGGTTTTTCTTAATTTGTCAGAAAAAAACACTGTAATTCTATACCCAGGTTCATAAAGACCAGCATGCCCATTCACGTACTGCAGTACGTGAATCACGTAGAAAAAGTAATTTGAACGTACAATATGCAAGACCAATACGTGCGTGCACGCATAAGTTCGAAAAATTAAAGTTGTAAACAGTACAACGTCCTACTTATTGAATTGAAGGTCCAATTGTTAAATCGATTATCATTGGTTGATTTTAGCAATTTAATCCAACCAAAGCGATGCTTCTTTTACCCTCTCATTGACTGTCATTGACTATGATTCCGCGATTTTGATTGGCCGATTTATAAAATTTAATCCGATCGGCAGAAGCGCTTTAAAAAGTACTAACTTTGTTTGACCTTCACGCTGCTGAGTATCAATATGCAGCGAACCTTAACCCAATAGGGGGTTAGAGAAAAAACACTGAGCCGGACGCTGATATAAATAATAATGATCGAGGAACCAATATTTCGGAGTCGGAGGCTAAGGAATCGACGGAGCCTGTTGCTGAAAAAACAAACGACCCAACAAGTTTTTGAAAAATTAATGAGATGAAAAAACACACATAAAAAAATTTGTACCCCCAAAATTTTCACTGTACCCCTAAATTGTTAGGCCAAAGGGTACACGAACCCCCAACTAAAAAAAGTGGTGGGCATGCTGAAGACCCAGTACAGTACATGACTGTTATCAGCAACAATGCCCTAGATCACTTAAATGGACCCAGAGGTCCAATTATCAAAAAAACTTATTCTTCTAAGAAAAAGCTTAATCTACCTGTCACAACCTTAATTTCAGATAAAAACACTGAATTTTACAGACCACTCCTACAAAATTAAAGTTTTGACATGGACATTATGGATTTCCTAGTTAATTAAGGTTCTGGAGTTTTAACTTCTTGTGAAGGATCATCATCCTCATGACCATTATTCATTCACACCAAACCCAAAAAATCCTCCATGTTGCGTTTTTTAGTTGGGTACCAATGTAATGGTAAAGCATGACATGTCAACATGTAACCCAAGAATATCAGTATTGACAGCCAGCACATTAACTGTATATATGATAGTTGTTGTTGTTATTTTACTTTTGGATATTATTTATGGTTCACGCACACCCCATTTTTTAATGTATCTGTGTAATGGTTCTCCGACTGCAGATTAGCCGTCACAGATCCTGCAATGAAGTATAGAAAGAGAAGCACTCTATAGTCAATTTTACCATGTCGGTCCGACGGGTTTTGCCCGACAAAATAGAATACTGCTTACCGCATATGGTCGAGTTTATGGTCCTTTTGTAGATCTCATATTACACTTTTTTAAATCAACAATTATTTTCCACAGTTAATCGGCGTTCTGAAATGCGGCTGAATTTTCATTTTGATAAATCGAATTTCCATACTAAATTTAGACCTTGTTTTGAACGGAAGTGTACGTTAGGAAAATTCCATTGTTGTCTATTCGTAATCCTTCGGGTAATGTCGTCTGCAGTTGAGGCGGGAAAAGTCTCGCGGTTTGTCCGAATACCATTGAACGTCACGAAAGCAGACGAACGTTTGTAAACAACATTAGACCCCTTCAGAAACAAAAATGGCTGACTTCCTATGGAAATTCAATTTAAAAAGTCGGACAGACACGGTAAAATTGACTATAAGTAAGCGAAAGAAGTAATCCGTTAGCTCAGAAGATTTTTGATTGTCTACTTATTTTTCACAAAAACTGTCAAAAAATCGGGTGGAGAGAACTACTCCGTGACCAGTATATACCTACTGTACTACTTGATAGAACGCGGATAAGCCTCCTGTAACAGTTTTAAGTATACATATTTTAGTTATATTGTAAATAACTCAACATGTCAAATACGGCAAAAACTGGGACATTCATTCTGAAGAACCTTTTTCGCCAAGCCCAAAGTCAAAGACTTCGTATTTCGACCACGCGACCTTCCAAGGACAAAACTCCCATAGTAGTGTTTCATTGAAACCAGCTTTTCACTAAAATGAAATTTGTGTATAAACATGTAATGTAAATTACACTAAACGCTGCTATACCCAATTAAACGTAGTTGTCTTGCAAGAAATGATGCACGCAATGCCATGATCGTATTGCGTCTGCAACAAACAGAACAAACGGAAATAATATCAAGGGAGATAACAAGTATGGAGCGCACTACCGTCCAGTAATGGTGACGATTTTAGAATTTAAAAAACATGTTAAAAATAAACGTAAGTTGTTTTGATGACTAATGTGATGACGTAGTTAGACAACAATGTAAGGCTTTCTGATGTGAAATACATCATTAATTGAACATGAGAGAAAAATCTGCATTGAATTTTATCAGTGGCGGATCGGTAACAGGACGACTCATCGCCACTACCAACTCATCGCCCATAGAGGTTGGTCGACTCATCGCCGATTTTAAAATCCGCTGGTCGACTCATCGCCGATTTAAAAAAAAACGCTGGTCGACTCATCGCCTGTATATTTTTACTCTGATGAATTGATAGTTTAGAACTGTCTGTAGATTTTATCTTTTATAAATTTATCCAAGGGGGGGGGGTGCGTAGGAGCGTACGCCCCCCCCCCCTCGTTTAAAAAAAAGGAAAGGAAAAAAAGATAACAGGGAGGGAAACAACCAGCGCCAAAGGCAAACATGTAATCCCCGCTCGTCCTCGACATAAATTAATGCATTAACGGTACTAATTCGTTTATTATGATATCTCCGTTACTGTACCAAATAAAGGTTACTGAACACTATAAAAACCTTGTTCGTGGCCTTTCTTTTCCGATATCCCCTTTTTACGCCCCCTTTAGAAAATCCTGTATTTGCCCCTGTTTATTTAAGTAACCTGATAATAAGGTCGTATATTTTACACATCAGAGCATTGACTATTTGATATTTTCATTGGAACAAGTTCCGCGCACTCGTTTAATCAGATGCGTTTTGTGGCACTCGTGATAATTTTTTGGATATCCACTCCGCCCAATTAATTATCCTATAAATATTTCAATGATTAATCGTTACACATCCGTGTAATGGGGGGGGGGGGTCCCGATGGGGTCTGTGCATTTTGTTTTTTCTGCCGATTTTAGAGTTTGTTTACATTTATGCACATCTAATATAATTGGGTTGGGTTAAATCGACATTCTAAATCGATAGGCACCATTTTTAAAAAAGCTAGGACCTACTGTTTTTCTGAAAATTGCGATTTATGCATGAAAAACCGGTCTTCAACTTTAACGACCAGGAACTTTTGCTCAGTGAACGGCATTAAAGGGTTTCGTGCCTTATGACGATATATACGAGGATTTATCTACCTTAATTTTTGTGTATCCCGTTTTTATATCATTGCAACTAATAATACTCAATAATAAATTAATAACAAAAACTGCGCTTAAATGAAAATTTTCCTATGAGCTTCGCTTTATACTGAGCGTGTAAAGAAAGATCGTGTGAACATCTGTGTGTAATGAAAGATCTTATGAACATGTGCGTGTAATGACATATGCAGATTTAGCCCACTTTCCATAATGGATATCCCACGAGATCTTAATATAGCTCTTAAATGTTGTGGGGATGAAGGACCAACATATGATACAAAAAACCGCATGTAATGCATGTCTGAAACAAGAAAATGCTTTGTCGGTAATTTATGGCCGGTTTCCGTGTTTTATCTAAAAGCCATGATTTTGATTTTCACATTGCACTCCTCATTATATGATATAGTTGTGTATTGATTGGTTATTTGACGTCTAGGGAGCAGTATTTTATATATCACGACGATTGATTATTTGACGTCTAAGGAGCAGTATTTTATAAATCAGGACGAGTACAAGATAACTGACGTCTATGGGGGTGTATTTAATTTAACACGACTATTGATTATTTGACGTCTAGGGAGCAGTATTTTATAAAGCAGGACGAGTACAAGATAACTGACGTCTATGGGGGTGTATTTCATTTAACACGACTATTGATTATTTGACGTCTAAGGAGCAGTATTTTATAAAGCAGGACGAGTACAAGATAACTGACGTCTATGGGGGTGTATTTCATTTAACACGACTATTGATTATTTGACGTCTAGGGGCAGTATTTTATAAAGCAGGACGAGTACAAGATAACTGACGTCTATGGGGAGTATTTTATTTAACTCGACGATTGATTATTTGACGTCTAGGGAGCAGTATTTTATATATCAGGACGACTACAAGATAACGTCTATGGGGTGTATTTAATTTAACACGACGATTGATTATTTGACGTCTAGGGAGCAGTATTTTATACATCAAGACGAGTACAAGATAACTGACGTCTATGGGAGTGTATTTTATTGAACACGACGATTTATTATTTGACGTCTAGGGAGCAGTATTTTATAAATCATGACGAGTACAAGATAACTAACACATCATGGACATCTCTAGCTTTATGTAGACTACTATACTATTTAGCCTGTAATAAAAGATTACTTTTAGGAAGTGTCAATTACAATGGCTGACAGTGTCAAATGATTGTTAAATGAATATTTTACAATCAATTTATTTATTCAAGAAATACATGTGTCCAGTTTTTATTTGCGAGGGAAGCCCGAGAACCCATTGAAAAAATCGGACATCCACAATGAAAACTTACAAACAAGGTTGTCAATTACTATACTGCCCAGTCAACAGCGACTTGCATGAAGTTGATCTTCCATAACATGTCACTAACTGCATGTGTTATTCCCATTTAATAAAATCCATTTATATATATAATTTTTAACATAATTTTCAAGAACAATTTGGTTTTTGTTTAAATTTTATGTACAATTATGATAATAAAATGCCTTGAAATCCAAGAGGACCTTTTCTTTTTACCACATATATACCTAATGTTGAAATATGCATAGCTTACTGCTGAACATACTAGAACTCCACATTGTCTAGTCCACATAAAAGAGATAGACTACATGTAAGAAATTACATAATATTGTAGATCATGAAACAACACGTGTCATCTTCAGGATCAAACCCATTATCTCTGGATTACCTAGCGTTACGCATGAAATAACATCCGTGTCATATTCAGGATCATATCCATTATCTCTGGATTTCCAGGCAAAAAGCACGAAAAGACACCAGTGTCATCTAAGGGATCAAATCCATTATCTCTGGATTGCCAGTCGTAAGCATGAAATAATACCCGTGTCATCTTAGGAATCAAACCTTCTGGATTTCAAGGCTAACGCATGAAATAACACTCGTGTCATTTTCATGATCAAACCCATTATCTTTGAATTGCCAGCGGTAAAGAATGAAATAATACCTGTATCATCTACAGGATCAAACCAATAACTCGGGCGTAACGCATGAAATAACACCTTCGTCATCTTAGGGATCAGGCAGCCTCTTACCTAGTGAGCTAAATAAGTAATTTAGTCGATTTTCACTGCCTATATACCCAATATCTGCCAGAATGTTGTTCCTTTCTTCTAAATTAATCATCCATACTCGTGACGATTACATCAAGCCCGTCAAACACTTACATGTATTTTTTACCATTATCAAATGATTCACAGTAAACAGAGTCTTCCTAACTTGGGTGTTATTGTTACTGTGGAGAATGAAACCTCAGGACACCATGGATGATCGAACTGAGTATGCCTGAATAGGCAGATAGCCCTATCAACAAGTAAGCTAAATGAGTACTAGTCTCAAATACAAGCAAGATTAAAAAGAATCATACATACTACAAGCATGGGTGAAAGTCAGGATGAAGTTAAACAACATCTGGAAATCAAGGTAAAAAGCAAAGGAAACTGACAGAACAACCAGAGCTGAAAGTCCAGGGACAATTACAAATCTGCATAGAGACAAACATATACAAATCCAGAAATATGAAAGTCTACCTATGACTCAGCGAAAATGTCTGATGGTATTTAAGAGCTTGATTTTCAATAATGATAAATTCAGTCATGGTACCAACTATAGAAATTCTTAAGGAATAACATCATCCTAGGTGCAATAAACACTTGTTTCAGTAGCTTAGTAGTCAACAGCAGTGAGCAGTCTAGAAAATCGGAAAAAACATTAATTTTCCCAATATACGATTTAAAAAACATAGAAATCCGTCAAATTTGATAAAACTTTGTTTTTGCATCGGGAGTTAAAAAAACAACAAACAACATTTTCTTGATTACATATGTATTTATTAACGTCAGATCTATACAACACAAATACTGTTAAATTGTGCTATTACAAAACTTTTGTCAATTTAAAATATCACTTTTCATAATTAACTATGTTCAGATTAACTTTCTAGGCCATTTGTGTCTCTCTGGATTTAACCTTATATTCTAAACAATTGGCGTGTTACACCTATACCAGACAATTTTTTTTAAATTGTCTAGAGAGGTTTTAAGTTCTATGGTATTTAATGTCACTTTAAGCAATTTATCTGTTATACTGTGGTGTCCAGGTTCATTTAGGGAGGGAGTGGGAGTACCCAGAGAAAACCTTGACCTTAATATCAGAAAGACAAGATTTTCATGCCATAGGGAATACTTGCTTATGACCAAATTTTCAAGAAAATTGTAAGTATAATAGGTAATGAATAATGAAAAAATAATTGTGTAAAACACTCTGTGGGGTAACATATATCACCTATATACATATACAAATATTAAATGTTGAAGAATTTCAGAATAAAAAAATTTAATTAAGTCTAAAAGACTACTTACAGTCAACCCAATATTGAACTTATTTGCTAAACTTCATATGCTCGTATAGGTATTATAAATAAAGTCTAAATATGACAAACTTATAAACAGAACATATTATTTTAAGCAACATGATTTCTCATCTTTCATAATATTCCATTAAAAACTAAAACTATCTTGCATACAAAAACGCTCTGTATACAATGAGAACACATCCATTCACTGTCTTCCACAAAAAAAATTCTGTAGTACAATGCTGCAATTGCAGTCAAGTATGTTTACTGGTTCAAAAATGATTATTTACACAAATCTAATGTACCAGTTAAACTGGCTGTATAGTAAGCACCATCTACATATATAACAGTCAACAAAAGTTCTCTCTTCAATACAAGTGCTTAAACTCCAGGTAAACACATTGCTGTCCTGTGTACACACACATACACAATGATTAAATGTATTTCCATACAAAATGAACATTTTATACAAAATCTAATCATAGTTTTTTCAGTGATATATTCTTTCTTTTATAAAATATACTATGATAAAAAGTGACTAGATGCACAGTTAATGTTGTAAAAAATAGTGGGGATAACATTTCCCCCTGTGATACAGCCATGTTCATGCTGGTTTTTATGAAGCTGAGCTTGGCACATCATAATATTTAACAAGCATGTACACTGACTGTAAACATAATAACTTTGTAACAACAGGGATAGAACTGAGTTGCCAGCTGGGCCCATAGGCTTGAAAATCCTGGGCCCTACTTTTTTTAGTGCAAGCATGTTTTATGACTCATGATTATGTGTACATTTTTTAATGTACTTTATGTTCATTAATTCAGAAGTTATTTAAATTAAGATTATTTAAAGAATTATCTTGTAAATACCAAGAAAATGTCAAGTTAGACTCAAAACTGCATTTTGTGACCACCAGAAACTTTACTCGCACTGGCAACTGGGTGACCATTGTGTTTTTTCCCTGAACAAGTGAATTTTTGATAAATGTTAGTTTCTCTATGTTCAAATTCAATTAGCTACAACATCCTGGCTGAAATACCTCACCTCCAATAGTGTCTTTTAAACAAGTGCAAGTAACATGCACATTTCATTACATACAGTTCAAATATCATGTGTACATACATGGTAGCTAATTCTACTTGTTTTAAGTTTTTCCAAATAAATTAGGTTTCAAATAAGTTTTAAAATTCTTTGAGACTATTTTGAATCAAACTTAAGTTAACTTATTTATTACATGTGGTAATAATTTTTTTTATAAAAAATTATATTTAACAGGTTACAATAATTACTAGCCTATCTTGGGTAAAATGATCATTACTACTTTGAATGCTTTTAAAAAAGAATCATCAGATTAAAATACAGGCAAAAATTAAAAACAATTTTAAATATTGTACTTCTCCAATGCAAGTAACTGATTTGTCACATAATGAAATAACAATGAATAAAATCTATTATTTTCAACTCTAAAACAAGAATTTTGCAAAATGCTTATCTGTCAAAGTAAAGCTGAGTTGTAATAAGAAAATCTTAAACAGTGTTAAAAGTAAAATGTCAAAACAAAAATCAACAAATAAAAATTACTGAGCTTTAGTGTGAAATGAAGAAAGTAATATATCCAAATGTTTCTATGAATTTGTTATTAAAACTTAAGTGTTATTTCATTTAAATCAAATCAAAAGTTTATTTAATGTTGTCTTGTTTTTCAAAAAGTACAATAAACTTATGCATAAAATAAATCTAAAATGTTATTTTGAAACATATTGTAAACGACAGACATAAAAGACATTATTGTCAACAAAAACAAACATGACAGTGTTACCACCACCTAACTATTGGCCAACCAATCAAAAGGTGTTTTACAGAATATTCAGTTTGTAACAGGAATAAATAAATGATGTGATAAAACTTATACTATAATTGTTTGAATTTGCAATACATGTTATAGAAGAGTACTTAAACTAATATCTACAGTATAATAGGCAACATTAACTATCATATTACAAATACTGCAAGTGTGTCGTGTCATCTGTTATCAGAAGCGAGTGTAAAGTAGCCCATCCAATTATAGCTTTTGTTACATAACCCATCCAATCATATCTGTTGGTACATTGCCCATCTAATCATATCTTTTGGTACATAAACCATGAATCATACCTTTTGGTACATCCTATACAGTTATGTAAACTACATTATAATTCATGTTAGCAATAATACACTCTTTTCTGCTCAAATTATAAAGAAGCTGTTCCGAAAATGAATGATTCAATTTTACATGCAGAACACCTCAAATCTTACTAGGTGTTATAGAGGCAAACTGAAAGAAAATTGTGCTCCAAGAACAAAGTGAAACTGAAATTGTTATGTAATGACAGTAATACACTGTGCGTCTGTGATGTTCCGTCACAAACTGAAATCTGTATATTACACCAAAAAGATGGCTGCCATGCTGAGACTTTGAAGTTTAATTCTTTTTGCCCTTGGCACGAGCACGAACACCGTTTTCTGATGCTGTATTTTGGTCAACTTCGGGCAGAGATTGAATATCTTCTTCTGAAACTGCGAAAGGTAGATAAGTTAAATAAGTGAAGTAAAACAGATGAGAAATTACAATTCTTATTTATCAATACAAAATTTTACTTTGCAAACATAAAATAGAAATTATAATTATAAATAAATGGGGACTTATGTTATGTCATATTATGAAATTTCCCCAAGATGAGGTAAAAAAAAACGTATCAAAAATATAAAGGATAGTAAATGGATTAATCCAGACGTGTATTTCATCTAATCAAGATTCATCAGTGGTACTTAACCAAAGATAGCAAAATAATAAGACACTGAAGAGGATCCCTAAAAAGCTATGCAAATATGATTCAGGCCATCTTGGGAATAGATAAACCTTAGAATTTAAACATTTTCTTCAATTTCAGGGGTTAAGGTAGTTTTTATACTATTTATTGCTGGATTGAGTTTCACTGTGGGAAGGGTGTACTCAACTCCAATCTTAATTGACAAGGATTTCCAGTTTTCCTATCCAAGGTTGGTTTTTCTCCAGGTACTCGGCTTCCTCCTAAATAAAAACCATGACATACTTGAAAAATGGCTGAAAATGGCATTAAACATAAAGATCAATTTCAGGACAAAGTTGACTAGATGAAAAAACAACACTAAAATAGTTTCTTACTTTTGGGTGCCTTTTTCTTGATTGGAGACTTCATTTTACGTGAAGCAGCTCCTTTCTCTCTCATACGACGAAGATGGAAGTTAATAAAGTTCCACATCATCCAGGCCTGCAGTAATGAAACAGCTGTTAGACAGATGATCCTGAAAGTAAAAATTATAAAATTAAACACCAATGAAGCTTGTAAGGACCATTTTTACAAAATTACTTGATTTGGGGACGAAAGGCAGATTATATCACTACACCAGTTTCCTTTTATATAATTTTAATTGTTATTTTTTAAAACTTCTTTACTGACAGACCTCAAATATATATAGAATCTTGTACATTTTAGCCATCAACACCCTTCCCAACATTTCTTCTACAATTTTTTCTGAAAATAATCCCCAAGAAAATATTGCACTCAACAACTTCTTGTTTGGCATAGCAGATATAGCATCTTGTGGACATACCATTTATGTTGTTTCAGATATTTAATTCTAAACAAATATAATGACTTAGTAAAAAACATGCAATCAAAACTGTATATTATGCATGCGCTAATGCAAATCATGTTAATCTTAAAAAAAAAAAAAATCGAATTATTATTCTATTGAAATGATGTGAACAATAATAAAAAGTTCATAATAGAAGTATGAACTTAAAA
The DNA here is from genome assembly GCA_944474755.1 of Limnoperna fortunei. Taxonomy (NCBI): domain Eukaryota; kingdom Metazoa; phylum Mollusca; class Bivalvia; order Mytilida; family Modiolidae; genus Limnoperna; species Limnoperna fortunei. The sequence goes on along the minus strand of OX104124.1, from coordinate 6,919,308 downwards.
ATAGTGTGGTTGATCACATAATATTGTATAAATTAAATTCCGAACTTGTGGCAATTTGGTGACAACTTCCTACATCAGGTTAACCCTTTCCTCCATAGACAAAAAATAATTTAATGTTTGATTTGCATGGGATTTTTAGCAAAAATTAATCAAAAAATAAAGATATCTTGTAAATGCTGGAAAACTGTAATGATGAATGCTACATTTATAAAAATAACAAGGATAATAGGTTGAAACAAATCCTTTCTACTCATGCATAAAATATAAAAAAATATGTGTTTCCATGGTAACAGTTTTTTGTGAAAATCTCAAAAATAATGAAAAAAATTAAAATTATTACAATTTTGTGTGTAAAAAACGCCAAAAATTTCATTTAAGTTAATGACTGGGTAAAAACTTAATGTAAATATGATTTTAAGAATTAATTTATACTCTTACATTATCTATTAGCATAGCATTGAGGCTGGATATAGCAAAGGGCTCGTCCATCTGCCTTTCACTGTGTCATAATGTCATGTTTATTCTATACAAATTAATTAAACAAAAAGAGATTTGCACATTTGTTTGTAGGCTGAATCCAAACATGTTGCTATTGTAGGCCTGCTCTTGTAAGCTCTAACAGAAGGTAAATATTCAAATTTCCTTTTTTTTTGGGGGGGGGGGGTGGGTGGGTAGGAATCTTCTGTTTTGTTGAAAAAAAACAAGGATTTTGTGACACAAGTCGGTAAGACTTCCAATTGAACCCCCAATAAAAAACGCAATACATTAGACTATCACAAGATACATGGAGTTCACATGGCTCACACTTGCCCAATTGGCAATGCATGACTGTGTCCACTGTGGGGTTCACCAGTAGCTGCCACCCAGTGCCAACTTCTTTTATTTACATTCGAAATAATGCATTTTCAATGGGGGTTCAAATGGAAGTCTTTCCCATAAGTCTTGTTTACACAGTAACTAAATTAAAGTATGATCAGTTGTACCTTATATTTGCGCATTATTAATATCCAGTGATGTTTTTAAACAATTTTATTTTCAGTTAGAAAAGCAAGGATTTTTATATATGTATTTTCTGAGAAATCATTAGACAATTGCTGGGGAAGGGGTGTCACATTTGTAGCTAAAGAGTGCACTATTTAGCATCTGTAAGGTCAAACAGATTAATGGATTTTCTTGTTGACAGAAAAATAATAAATGTGCGACTCAGTATGTTGAATTTTCAAGTAACAAACATGTGTTTACACCTGCGTGGCTGTCTATCTTTTGATTTCAGCCAGGACTTGTAGAAATTTACTGCTGTATAATGAAATAATATGTATTTTAATAGAACAAGCAGAGTGGATTGTTAATGTCCACATAAAATTAATGGTTACCTAGTAGCCCCCTACCAGCATTGCTAAAGTGGACTGTAGGTTTGCAAATCTGTCCGCCACATATTTTTTCTGATTTTTTTTTTTATAAACACGTGGAGATATTGAGCTGATATTTGGTATAAGAATTTAAAAATCATGAGTTGCAGATTAAGTTTGAATTTTATTCCTGTCTGATGATTTTCCATGAAATTATGGTCCTTAGAAAATATCTATAAAATACAAGTTTTTGTCATTGCAAAGTGTTGTAGGTTTTTAATTTGCGGGTAAGGGTATTGGCATGGCCATAGCAATACTTTCAGAACGCTTAATGATTTAAAAATCAAATAAAACTTACATCTCCCTCATATTTTGACAGCAAAATTAAAAATGCATAATGTATGCCTACATACTGGCTTTAACCTTGGGTTAGCTGATAAGAGATACCCACTTATTGGGAAGGTTGTCAGGTTTAAATAAGGATGCATAGTGATGGACAGTTGTGGGTAAAGTCTTTGTATAATCACATGCTTCTTGAATCTTGAATGATAAACCCTTTTTGAAGTTTTCAAACATAGAAAGCACATTGAAGCCGCTTGAAATGGGAAAATTACCAGTTACTACCCCAACTTCCAAATGTTTTAGTGGCATTCACAATGTCCATATATGTTTGGTCAATCCAGTCACACAGTAGCCCAGTGAGAAGCATGTTCTAGTTCTGAACTTAGATGAATGCTGCTTAATGAACATATGCATGAACCAACTATCAATAAATCATAATGTTTGTTAAGGAATGTCAAAGCCACTGTTAGCAGCTTGTCAGGGGAGCACAAAACGATAAACCCAATTATTTCACACGAATTAAATGTTTTATTCACCTGTCTTTTCATGTTAAATTTGTATGTATACCACATGAATGTAAAATTCATTTATAAGCTCAGTATATATCTGGGATATTTACAAGAATACCCATGAACCACAGGCCGTTTAATTAGTAGACATCAATTAATACAAGTTCATAATATACTATTTTGTGTTATTTGCTTAAGTTATTGTAAAATGTAATACAATATTTGGTTTCCAATGTAAGAACTAACAGTTTACTAATAAAAAGGTTCCAGTTTTTACCTGCATGTCTGAGCAATATAAAAGGTACATGTCGAAACTCCATTTGGTGCTATAGTTAAAGTTTTGTAAGGTTGTTGGGGAAACATGTGGAGTTGGAAATCAGTCTGCTTATCTCAATTTCTGTTGTCATTAAATTAAAAAATTCTCTTGCTTCTCCCATTTTCCATTGTTGCCGCATGGGGGGAGGGGAGAACAAGAAGTGAAAGATGTCATTTAGTTAAGATTGAAAATCAGGATACATACATTTTTAATTTTTAAACATGACACTGTGAGTTATGGTTAACTGCAAGAATGTATGATTTATATCTTACTTAAACCTATTGAACTTGTTTCGCCTTGCAAAGTTATATCTGTCATGTGCATATTTTTTTTTCATATTTTAATATTCTGCATATTTCTATCTATATGTTAATTTCTGCAGTCCAAATAAAAATATTAAAAAAAAAATAACAATACAAAAAGAAAGTTGAGGACAGGGATTTTTAAACTTAAAAATTTGTTTATGTCTCCAGTCTGTCTGACCAGAACATAAATTTGTACATTGTACCAAAAAATTGCATTTTGCAACAAAAACGCAGATGAAATTGATTTACATATACAAAATTTATCCAATTAAATCTAATGTCCTTCTGTCACTCCTACTACAATCATCATATAGATCTGGTCCTACGGTTCTTAAATCTCACTTCATTGTAACAAAATAACTTTTATTTTTTTGTATTGCTTTTTGTAAATAATTCTAACAAGGAATTCACTTGTTTAAATATAGAATTTTTTTTATCTGTAAAAAGTTGCTTCTGAAACTAACCGAACACATGAAGTTCAGATAATTAAACCTGGTTATGAGGGTTAGTGACATCATTTTTGTATTCATAGAATGGGCACGGTTGTAGGTTTTAGATGCACTGTTTAGAGTTGCATTTATATTTTGTGCAAACCTTATCCTTATAAGTCCTGTTTAATTGTTTGGAATAGTTATATTGCCAAACATTCCCTAGCCCTGTTTTAGACAATAGCTCAACAGAAAATCTCAAACATTTTCGTTTTGTAGTAATTTATTAAAATACGCACGTACATCGCTTGTAAAAAGTGGGCGTGGCTGTGTGTTGCGCTAATGGTAAAAACTTATGAATGTACACATTTTATACAATTATTAAATCTAAAAATAAATAATTTCCAATGTATTATTGACTTAAAATGATTTTAGCTATTAGCGGTTGATAACAAATCAAGAGAGATTAGAAAATATCTTTATGTTTATGCTAGTTACAATTTTCGTTTCATAATTCCCGCCCACGATGCGCGGTAAACCGGAAGTAATAGAGGGGTTTCGCCAAAACTGTGTTTTATTAGCATTTTCTTCTGTTTATTTACTAAAGATTTACTTAGGGAGAATCAAATCAAATCAATTTATAAATATTTATTTATTTGGCAACAGGAACGGTAGTTATTATTTACTTTTGAACGTTTTTGTGAATTGAAAAGTGGTACTTGACATCGCCGGGTTCCTAACTTTCGGGTTGTCAATTTCAATCAAAATTGTTTAACTTAGAGGTTACTGTCATGATAAACAAAATCGTACAAATTTAAGGGAAACACCCATTTAAGCTCTTTATAGTTCTTATTATTTCCGAAACGAAATATTATTACGATTTGAAGCAACCGAAGTGAAGCGACAGAAAAAATGGCCACGACCAAATTTTTCGGCATTTGTTTATAAGAAAAACATCAATTTCTCCACGAAAAATCCATATTATGAAAAAAAATTCACCGGCTAATGCCCGACAATACAGTTTCCTTGAATCACATTAAATGAGTTCAAAAGATGGGTCTGTTCGCAATTGAGAAGTGATACAATAGGGGTATTACCGAGAGGCGTCAAAAGGCGTCATTATGGAGTAAAGGGGTAGGCGTCAAAAGGCGTCATTATGGAGGAAAGGGTTAATGAAAATGTCTAGCGGATGTTCATCAAAATAATGCTCTCAACATATGATAAAAAAAAGTTTTCGGCAGGAGAATGTCTTTCTACATATATTCTCCTTGTTTACACAATTCATATATTGTAAGAACCGATCGAAAAAAATTACAACACGCATTTATAAATTGTGAAAAAAAATGAACAGCAATTGGATAGGATTATGGTCCATTTTTTCAATAGCAGATGACATCCATCCATAAATATGTGACAACACCGAAGATATTCCAACAGTTACTTTACCTTACAAATTGAATATTAAAGTTCCCAGCTTGGAAATCAATAGCTAACTGGTTACTCTGTTGTAGGCCATACCTGTAAACAGTCCAAATTCAATTATATCGTTAAATTTTTGATACAAGTTACATGGCTCTGACGAACTTGACAACTAATACAAAATACAAAATAAAACAGTTACTTACACTTGAACATACACATTTTTGATTATTTAAATTTTTTTTCGTGGATTAAAAAAATGTTGATAAAAATTTAAAAAATAAGTATCATAAGGGAAAACTGCATTGTATGACCTTAATACATGTAAATCATTGAAAGTAAACAAATGGAATACTGTCAGACTATTCAAAAACAAAAAATCATTTTGTTATTAAGAGGAAATAATACCTGTTATTACTTGCATTATTTACTTACAAGATAATTCTAACAACAAACTTACCAGAAAGTAAGTACAGACAGAGTTATGGTTCCTAATCTGACTAACACAAATAAACAATTGAATACCATAAACCTGAAAGTAAATTGATTGTACATTAAGTTTGTGATAAACAACTATTCATAATGATCATATTTGAGAGGCAAGCACAGTAAATGTGTGTTATGTACAAGTATGGCATCTAAGAGGTGGTAGGTGCCACAGTGGCAGAGTGGTCAAGGTAGTTCTACTATTCATCATGTCATCAGTCAACACTGAAGTGGTGATTTTTTTGGTTCTAGTAAATTATCAAACCTGCATGTTAGAGGAAACAAGTGTGGACACAGAAAAACGTCTCGCCTGAATTCCACATCAGTAACGAAAATAAATTTCGTCATAAGCATTACGTAAATAGCATTAATTATGAGCAGCGGCCTGTATACCAATTATTGTCACCATACTATGCATAGTTACAGAGGAACTGTCCTAATACAAAAACTTTAACGAAGTCGCTGAACCGTTAAATTGAGGTCAAGGTCACGTGACACCTTCCAGACAATCATTTACTATTCATCAGCAACCTATATACCAAATATTGTCATCCTACCATGCTTGGTTACAGGGGAACAGCAGTAACCTAAAAACTTTAACGTAGTCACTGGACCATGAAATTGAGGTCAAGGTCAAATGGCACCTACCAGACAGTCATGTACTATTCATCAGCAACCTATATACCAAATATTGTCATCCTACCATGTGTAGTTACAGAGGAACTGTCGTAACCCAAAAACTTTAACGTAGTCGCTGGACCGTGAAATTGAGGTCAAGGTCAGGTGACACCTACCAGACAGTCATGTACTAGTCATCAGCAACCTATACACAAAATATTGTCATCCTACCATGTGTAGTTACAGAGGAACTGTCATAACCCAAAAACTTTAACGTAGTCGCTGGACCGTGAAATTGAGGTCAAGGTCAGGTGACACCTACCAGACAGTCATGTACTAGTCATCAGCAACCTATACACCAAATATTGTCATCCTACCATGCATAGTTACAGAGGAACTGTCGTAACCCAAAAACTTTAACGTAGTCGCTGGACCGTGAAATTGAGGTCAAGGTCAGGTGACACCTACCAGACAGTCATGTACTAGTCATCAGCAACCTATACACCAAATATTGTCATCCTACCATGCGTAGTTACAGAGGAACTGTCGTAACCCAAAAACTTTAACGTAGTCGCTGGACCGTGAAATTGAGGTCAAGGTCAGGTGACACCTACCAGACAGTCATGTACTAGTCATCAGCAACCTATACACAAAATATTGTCATCCTACCATGTGTAGTTACAGAGGAACTGTCATAACCCAAAAACTTTAACGTAGTCGCTGGACCGTGAAATTGAGGTCAAGGTCAGGTGACACCTACCAGACAGTCATGTACTAGTCATCAGCAACCTATACACCAAATATTGTCATCCTACCATGCGTAGTTACAGAGGAACTGTCGTAACCCAAAAACTTTAACGTAGTCGCTGGACCGTGAAATTGAGGTCAAGGTCAGGTGACACCTACCAGACAGTCATGTACTAGTCATCAGCAACCTATACACCAAATATTGTCATCCTACCATGCGTAGTTACAGAGGAACTGTCGTAACCCAAAAACTTTAACGTAGTCGCTGGACCGTGAAATTGAGGTCAAGGTCAGGTGACACCTACCAGACAGTCATGTACTAGTCATCAGCAACCTATACACCAAATATTGTCATCCTACCATGCGTAGTTACAGAGGAACTGTCGTAACCCAAAAACTTTAACGTAGTCGCTGGACCGTGAAATTGAGGTCAAGGTCAGGTGACAGGTGACTGACTGGCAAGTACTCATCATAAGCTACCTCTGGACCAAATTTGATGGACCTAGGGCTTGGGCTTACAAAGATATGAAGCAAGATGTCAAGTGTTTACGCCGCCGCCGCCGCCGCCGGATTCCCATACATATGTCTCGCCTCCAGCGACTTTCGTCGCAGGCGAGACAAAAACCCCAAAAGTCTGAAATGGCCAGATAGCACAGCAAATGCCTTAAAAATGGAGAACGATTATCAATTGGTTGAAAGAGGGTTTTGGGTCTGTGTCAAAACATGATTTAATTACAATCAAACAGATCAATTATGTATAAAATGTCCTACAAAAATGAGTAAGTTCCCCCTTGTCTAGTAAATTAGGAAAATATTTTTTGAACACATTTTAAGAGGTCAGGTACAATGTGCAATCTTTCTGTGAAGTTTTACAATGGCTGCTAGATTGAGTCTTCATTAACATACCTTGTTTTCCTGTTCAAGATAGTTATGTATTTAGATGTATTCAACATGGAAGCTGAATTACCCAGAGGAGTAGACAACAAACAATAAAAACCTTAGCTATGTATCACTGGGTCATGTCTAGTTAGGGGGAAACTAGTACCTATGTAGAAGCTGGGTCTGACAAGAAAAAACAAGTACCAATGTAGAAGCTGACAAGAAACTGGCAAGCTTTTAAATTTAAATTGGAGAAGAAAAACTTTAATTTTAGTCAGATTCAAACTTACAACCCCTTTGAGTAATCTGCCTGCACCGCAACCCCACCCCCTTCCCAATATATATGTCTACAAAAATTGTTGAAAAGAATTTAATATTCACAATGAATCATATTTGATGAGCCTTACACAGTGCTGGCTATGTCTGTTTTCTCAGAGAAATACAGCAATCTAGCTAAGTGAAAGACGAACTCTACTGTGTAATGAAGTACCATCATACATAAGGCAACTCTGGTAAAACTGAAAAAACCAAAATAATTGATATTACAGAATTTTATTATCAAGAGCTAATATCTGTGTCAAAGTCTAAAATACAGAGACAAATAAACATAAAATAATCCTGTGACTTAGAGCTTAAAGCTCTAAATTATCTTTCATCTCTTTAATGTAAATGCTTAAAAACACAATTATTTATACTTTAGTCAGAAGTTTGTGACGATCTCCTGCTCTCCTCGCAAGTATGTGGGAATCTTACACATGATCTCCTTCTCTCCTCATGAGTATACAACTATGACCCATGGGCATTTAATTAGCTAGAAACTTATTACTAAACAAAACATTAAATACAAGTACAATCACATTATATAATTTCAATACAGACTTATTCAGTCAGAATCAATGCTTTAACTTACTTTAGCACATAAGCTCCACCTATGAAAATCAAATACAACAATGCATACTGTATCCTTGACGACATCTCTTCCTGTAATTATAAAAGTCAGTATATTTTAAACACATGAGTGACTTAAACTACTTTTTCGCTTCTTCTAGCAGGTTTGAGTCGCACTGTGGACAGGATATACTTGACAAAGATTTTTCAGTTTTTCCTTCTGCGTTATTAGGGTTTTCTATTGGTACTCCCGCTCCCTCCCCCAATAAAAACTGGACATCATGAAATAGCTAAAAAATAGCTGAAAGTGGTGTTAAAAATCAAACAAACAAAAATTGATTTCTTTTATCATATCAATAGTAAGTAAAATCCATTGGAAAAAAAAACTAATGTTCCCTTACTGTCCAAAATAAGAGTTCAAAGTCATTACCCATGTACAATACAGATATTTGGGTAAAGACCCAGAATTCAGTTTTTTGTAAATGATAGCATGCATTTGAAATCAAATTAAACACAGTTTTAATAATGTATACCAAACACCAAACATTCAATTAATGTTGACGTGAAATGTGACTATAATTATAGAATTTACTGGTTTACCTTCTTTGTCTTCTGGAAGTAGAGCTCAGGGAATCCATGCAACCAGTATGCCAGTTGTATGATAAAGTAGAATTTTCCAATGAAACTGAAAAATGTGAAAAAATGAAGAAAAAAATTGACATCATGAAAGTTAAGATATCACAAGAAGATTTTAATTCAAAGTTAATGATTCATTTCAATGTGATTTACAGTTATATGAACTTGTTGGACAACAGATTTAATTGTTTTTTTGTAATATGGAAACAGCTGTTGTCTTTCAGTTTTGTAACTACAAACTTATTTAAAGTCTAAACTCACAAATTTTTGTATTCCACTATCAGACAGTCATGTACAAGTCATCAGCAACCTATATACCAAATATTGTCATCCTACCATGCGTGGTAACAGAGGAACTGTCGTAACCCAAAAACTTTAACGTAGTCGCTGGACAGTGAAATTGAGGTCAAGGTCAGGTGACACCTACCAGACAGTCATGTACTAGTCATCAGCAACCTATACACCAAATATTGTCATCCTACTATGTGTAGTTACAGAGGCACTGCCGTAACCCAAAAACTTGAACGTAGTCGCTGGACCGTGAAATTGAGGTCAAGGTCAGGTGACAGGTGACTGACTGGCAAGTACTCATCATAAGCTACCTCTGTACCAAATTTAATGGACCTAGGGCTTGGTCTTACAAATATATGGAGCAAGATGTCAAGTGTTTACGCCGCCCACGCCGGATTCCCATACATATGTCTCACCTCCAGCGACTTTCTTTGCAGGCGAGACAAAAATCATTTAATATTATTTTTAATTTAAACTTGCAACAATGCATCGACGTTCACAAACTGCAGTACATGTGTCCAGTGATTTTGTTGCCTTTTTAAAAAACAGCCCCTTCCGTTTCAATTGGGAAAATTTAGCGATGTTTTTGTTGAAATTGGGAAAAAAGGGAAACAACATTAATCAGTCAATAAAATAACTAAATTGACTGCAGAAACTTTTGTTTGACTTTCTATTATCAAGGTGCTGGGAATTATATGGATTTATTTTAAGCAGTTTAAATTATTTAGGATAAAGTATCAATTAAAGACCACAAAAAATGTCCATGGCACACAGATGCCCCCACTAAATGAAGTCCCAAACAGGAAGTAGTTGTCCGACAGGTCTGAAAGTTGCTTAGGTCGTACAACTTCTGATACTGAACCACCCTGCTAAATTTCAAATTGTTCTCATGTACGGTTTCTGAGAAAAGCTTGACGGAAATTCGTACAGACGGACGGATGTATGTTCAAATGAAGTCCCAAACAGGAAGTAGTTGTCCGACAGGTCTGAAAGTCTCTTAGGACATACAACTGGTGATACTGAACCAACCTGCCAAATTAAACATTTTTCTCATGTACGGTTCCTGAGAAAAGCTTGACGGAAATTTGTACGGATGGACGTGATTAAAACTTAATGCCCCCCTCGACATGTCGTTGCGGGGCATAAAAAATACATTACAACAGAAGAATCAACTGCAGCAAAATTGTTCAATAAAATAAATTATTTTTTTAAAAATAAATTACTAGAATTATAAACCTACATGTAAATCTAGTTAAAAATTACAACACTGTGAATCCTATAAAAATAGTATGTATTAAATGTAAAATGCACTATTACAAGTATGTAAACATTTTTAAAATATTTAAAAAATGCAATTGACTGCCAAAATACTAATTTTTATTATGTTTAAATCATTGCAATACTTGTTTAACACTGGCAGCATCATATTTGTAATTTCCGGCGCAGAGTTCATATCCGCTCTGGAATTTTTATAAACTTCTTTTGCTTTGAACAGGTTTCCGGTCATATTTTGCTGCTGCGCAGATTGTACAAGGCAAATCTCATGCCAAAATCAGCTTACACTGTTTTGTTGTGGCACATAAACACGATTTCTTATTAAAATGGAAACAAAATTGAAGGGCTAGTCGTCCTCCAACAGAAGCCATGAATAATATATACATCGCCTGTTCTTATGGTTTTCTGTTGGGATTTTTGTCATAAATTGGGAAATATTTAGACAATTTTGGGAAAAAATTGCTCCAGAGAAACAGCCGAAATTCGGTGGCGAATTCAAGCTAACAAAAGCACTGGCGTCATTAAGAAAAAAGTCATTGAACATATAATATTTATGACAGGTACATGCCTGCACATATAAAACAATGTACAGCAATTTTTCGCAACAGAGTTTTTCAAATTCTTTCTAAAAATAACATCAATTTTGTATGGTGGGTTTCTATTGGTCAGCTAAAATTTAGAACCAATGATACTTTTTTTTTTCACATGTGTGTATACCTATTATACTAACTAATCTGAAACAGAAGCCTACAATGAAGGATGGCAATAACAACTAGAGTAAAAACACCTGTGAGCACAGCTCACCATTGATACCCCCCGCTTCACAATTACTTTGAAAATTCAGGAGTTCTTAATTATGAAATTGAAACTTTATCTAGTTAAACGTGAAGGCGAAATTGCAGATAATACATGTAACCCTCCCCAATCCCCCATAGAATGGCATCCCCTATGTCAATGACAAAGTCCATGTTTTTCTGTGGCAAACCTCCAATAATATTCTGATAAAAATGTTTAATATCCAATGCACAATGGCAATATGTGACCAAGATTCTGTATAAGTTTCAACAAATTCCATTCAGTGGTGTAGGAAGATTGTAAATAAAAGATGGGTATCCCATTATGTCCATTACAAACTCCATGTTTTTCTATGGGAAACCCCAAATATCATTCCAATCAAAATGTTAAATATCTCCTGTACAATGGCACTATGTGACATGGATTCTGTGTAAGTTTCAACAAATTCCATTCAGTGGTGTAGGAATGAGTTGCACATAAGAGATGGGTATCCCTTATGTCCATGACAAAGTCCATGTTTTTCTATGGGAAACCCCAAATATCATTCCAATCGAAATGTTATATATCTAGTGCACAGTGGCAATATGTGACAACATTCTGTGTAAGTTTCATCAAATTCCATTTAGTGGTGTAGAAGGAGTCGCACATAAGAAATGGGTATCCCCTTTTGTCAATGACAGTCCATGTTGTTCTATGGGAAACCCCAAATATCATTCCGATCAAAATAATAAATATCTCTTGCACAATGGCACTATGTGACAAGGATTCTGTGTAAGTTTCAACAAATTCCATTCAGTGGTGTAGGAGGAGTTGCACATAAGAGATGAGGACCCCCTTAGGTCAATGACAATGTCCATGTTTTTCTATGGGAAACCCCAAATATCGATCGGATCAAAATGTTTAATATCTCCTGCACAATGGCACTATGTGACAAAGATGTTGTGTAAGTTTCTTTAAATTCCATTCAGTGGTGTAGGAGGAGTTGCACATAAGAGATGAGGCCCCCCTTAGGTCAATGACAATGTCCATGTTTTTCTATGGGAAACCCCAAATATCGATCTGATCAAAATGTTTAATATCTCCTGCACAATGGCACTATGTGACAAGCATTCTGTGTAAGTTTCATTAAATTCCATTCAGTGGTGTAGGAGGAGTTGCACATAAGAGATAGGGACCCCCTTAGGTCAATGACAAAGTCCATGTTTTTCTATGGGAAACCCCAAATATCATTCCGATCAAAATGTTAAATATCTCCTGCACAATGGCACTATGAGACAAAGATTCTGTGTAAGTTTTATCAAATTCCTTTCAGTGGTGTAGGAGGAGTTGCAAATAATAGAAAGTGTAACGGACGGACGGACGGACACCATGAACACTATATACCCCCCGCTTTTCAAGCGGGGGGTAAGCGGGGGGTATAAACACTATATACCCCCCGCTTTTCAAGCGGGGGGTATAATGACATCTCAATTGCCACAAAAACCAGAAGAATCGGAACAAAATTACCTGTAACAAAGAATGCTTACCGAAACAACAGTTTTACATAAAGCCCATGACTAATCTTTTAACTTAAACCAGTAATAACTTGTACCCCTTAATATAATTTACAGTGGTTCTTTTGTACCCCCAAAATAATCTCCAAAAGAGGGTGACAGAGGGTACATGTACCATCAAAAGAAAAAATGAGTGGGAATGCTGGCTTTTAAGACAGAAATGTAGTTTATGTATTAAACATTTGGTCATTAAGTATTCAACTATACATATACAAGTCAACAAAGAATATATCAGAACTGTCCTTTTGTTGTTTAGAGGTTACACTGTATTATGCACTTTTATAGCTGGATTATTACAGCTAAAAGAACATTCAGGTTACCCTATTCCATTTTAAAATAATACCATTAATTAAATAGTTTTAAATATATACCTTAAATTTGCATGTGGGTAACCTTCCCAGAGTGAGTTTATGTTGACAAATCCTTCCTGAAAAAAAATTTATTAAAATGATTAACACTATTTATAGCTATGCTGAAAATACCAATCTTAGTCAGACAGTGTTTGTTCAGAACTAACTACAGAATTATATCACAATAGAACAAAATACTAAACCAAACTTAATGAGATTTCTATCATCAGTGAAATGGCATGCCATTTCAAAGGTTCAAAATTTGGACAAAATGATCTGTATCAAAATTATTTCCTTTTCGAATTTGAAATTGTTGTTTGTTGCTGCCATGATTTCATTTACCTTTGCATATTACCATATATGGATAGTTGTGGGTTTACTATTTCGTAAATCATTTTAAGCATAGCAAAGACAGCTTTTTCTCAAAATCCTAGCTACTACATGATTTTGTTTATTCTGTATTATATCTTTTCATAAATCAGGTTCCATCCCTGACATTGTTTTATCATTCTTTTCTGTGTGAAATTCAAATAAACTCTGTAGTAAATCTAATTTGCATGCTATAAACATTCCACAGTTAGAATTCCATATATGACACACCCTTCACATAATGCAAAAATTTGTGGGACTTCATCTTTTTCTGGTTGTAAATGTGACTACAAAAGGTCATGAAAGTAAATTAATACATAACACACAGTTGCTTATTAAAAATACATCAATGATTATCTTCTTGCATCAATAATGAGCAATAATTAGATATCAATAATTAACAATGTAACCAACAAACAAAGAGTGACGCTGTCGAATAGCGTACATGACTGATAATCTATGGTAATGGTTTTTTACATCTAAGTGCCAGGAGTGATTCACTCCTGTTCTTCTACATTACAACTCATGGGACTTCTAGAATACGTACCCTGACAATAAGATCTGCTCCCCAGGCTGCCGAGACAAAGTAGAAAAACAACAGCTGTCCAGACTCATTAAACTTGCTGTGTTTTACTTTGGACAAGTGCATCTTTCTGTTCAGTTTCTGCAAAATGTAATTAGTTAATATATAAAGAATATATGGTATACAGTTAAGATATTAATGTACCACGACTTTAGTTTAAGTAAATTTCATTTACAACACTTGATATGTATGATTAAAAGCTTTATACCACTCTCCGGCACAAAGAACACAACTGGTTCCCAGATGTAACCTCTGCCACATGTCATCTACTATTTACTGCCAGACTAAACTTATTGTCTGCATGTGACATTGTAAACAAAGAATGATGCTTAAAAATTTATAAACAAGATCTTATTTATTTTTATAAAGTCTATTTACACACTTTCGATACAGTTTTCAAAAAAATTACTGTGTTTGTACACAAAGTTTACCGCCATCAGACAACTCTCGTGGCATAAATGTTGATGTGGCAGAGGTGATTGTGTTTGTTGTAGCATACCCGGAATCCTTCATGTAAAGTTCACCAATGAATCTTTGACATCCAGCTTTGTAAAAATAGCAAACAAAATGCTCTTCTTCTGCTTTGATAGATTCTACCAACAAGTCTTATGATGATGCAAAAGAAATTTCTCATCTGTCCTGCAGGTTCTGTTTTTACTGACTGTTTATTGTGTTTAAATGTTTTAAGCTTGTAATTACATATTTTTCTACTCTGTAAAACTATCGTTTTGTATCTTTTCTCCTTTTTTTTACCTTGAGTAATTCTTTTCTTCAGGTATTAGAATTTTGTTATTTGTCTGTTTATTTTTAGGGGCTGCATACATTCTAACACAATTTCTTTAAATGTCTTTAAATAAAAATAAAGAAAAAAACAGCACAATACTTACATCCAAGACATACTCTTGAATAACAGCATGTACAACTATACAGATTAAGGTGTAAAAGAACACACAAGATATGTCTTTAGCTCCGTATGTGTACATTGTCACACGATCTTCAGCAGCGTCCGAGTCTATAATATAAAGAAAAAGCTAGGAGAATGATACTGTGTGGTTGAGTTCTTTTAAAAGTTGTGTAGATGGAAGAGAAGTAAAACATTGACCTTGGCCTTTTTTAAATCAAATATTTTGAAAACATAAATAGCTGGTGTACATCTAATAAAATACATGCAAGTTTCAATGTTTTAGCAATTGTTGCCTATAACAGCGGACAAATTAGTGATCCTTATCTGAGAACCATACTTTGCAGTAGTTTTATATGTTTTAAATGATGTAGTACTATTGTATGGCTAAAATTAAATTATATGGATAAAAAAACTTTTTAATGATTTCCTTAAATCAAGTATGAAAAACAATAAATAAACCATTTAATCAGTACTTGGGTAAAAATAATGATGATTTGAAAAAGAAAAAACTGTTTAAACTATCTCGGAATTAATTTCCTTTCAAATGCTACACTATTCATGTAAATCAGATATACTGCTATTCCTTTCTAAAAAAAAACCACTTATATGTTTGTTTTGCCCTTCTTTAACCTACCATTTTTGACTGGGTAGGTAGTAGACAAAATATTTTTTATATATCCAACGGACATTTTGAATTTATGAACAGAAATTGGCAAAATATTTTAAATTCTAATGCAATTCTTGATGTAACGTCAATTCTGATTGGATAATGTGAATAATTTCATAGCATCAATTCCACGATTGATGCCATCAGATTTTAACGCAAGCGTAGACATTATTTCCGGCATTTCAAAATTCCCATTTTAATCAGTTAATTCAGCTTTTTATTGTCGTAGCATTAGAATGGAGATAACTGTACAGTAGTCCCCCTCTTATATGACCACCCCATCCGATTGTTTTTATCACTTTTATTGTCTGCCCATGTTTCACTTCGTAGTTAATTAAGGTTCCTTTTAGTATGGAAAAATCCAGGTTTTTCTCTGTTTCCAGTTTCAAAAGTTGTTGTCACTTTTGACATCGTTTGTTGTAAATATTGATTTATGATTATGTTGGTACATGGTATTATTATCTCCTTGTTAATATTTCAGTCTTCTTTTAATAAACCCGATTTCTGTGATGTTGAAATCAAACTGATCTACAATATCCTACTTGCTTTCGTGTTTAATCCAGCTTAAATATCTTTCTTTTACACGATTTCGACATTTTGTTTACCGGTTGTTGAACTGTTTCCGAACTGGTTTACAATAATAAATCCAAATCTCGTTCTATTCGAGACTTCCAAAATAAACATCCAGTCAGTGAAAATGGTCGTTCGTGCAGGGAATTTATGTTGTTGTGTCAAAAAAACGTGGTCGCTGGTCGCGTTTGAGGGGTGGTCGTTCGCGAGAGGTAATTTTACGTTAGAAACACTTAATGCATCAGGGTTTTGGTTGGATAAAGCGGGTGGTCGCTGGCGAAGGGATCGTATAAGAGGGGGACTACTGTAATATATTTGAAGATTTGCCGGCATCAATTGGTGGTTTGATGTCCGGAAATATCAGTTTACTGGCTCCGCTTATGCATCTCCAATAAACTTAATTTCCGACCATCAAATCATCAATTGATGCCTGCAAATCTTCAAATACAATACAGTTATCTCCTAAATATGTACACAGATCCCCCAGGTAAAACATGCCGTTGACACACAATTTACATCAAATACAGAGCAAAGTCATCTACACAGAATCTTGAGTATGTTAGAGTTTCAGCAATTAAACTGAATTCTAATTCACGCATTATGTATACTTACCATTTGCCAAACCAGAGATATTGTGTTGCAGTGCAACAAATAATGATGCAACAGGAGAGGTGGCCTGTAACGAAATAATGAATTATAGTAAGCACAAACAATAGTGTATTTTTTCATGATTGTCTTTTATCAAATAATTACAT
The DNA here is from genome assembly GCA_944474755.1 of Limnoperna fortunei. NCBI lineage: Eukaryota > Metazoa > Mollusca > Bivalvia > Mytilida > Modiolidae > Limnoperna > Limnoperna fortunei. The sequence goes on along the minus strand of OX104124.1, from coordinate 6,902,274 downwards.
GTATTTAAAAAAAGTACATGTAACTAAAAACACTTGGACAGGAGGTTTTTTAAACATGTTAAATGGAAATAATAATAACTAGTTTTTGGATCAAATCTGTCATAAAAAACGAATCTACTCCAACAAGATGGAACACATGCAAAATAATGAAAACATAAAAAAAAATAATACAACAGAATGTGTAAAATTTCTGACCATTCACTAACAAACTAAATAAATTTTAAGTCAGAATGACTTCTATGTTAAGTTTGTGAGTACATTCAGGATTGAATCTACTGATTTTCCCACGGGTTGGCCCTTTATGCCAAATATTGTACCCGAGTGTTAGCCAGAGGTAAAATGCGGACATTTAGGGCCAACCTGTGGTAAAATCAGTATATATTCATGCCACCAATGAATCATTTTGATTCTAACTGCATATATATATATATATTTAACAAAACCTATGAGATGCAGGACTTGTTTGCCATAATAGGACAAAGAGTTGATTGCGACATAGATATACTATGAGTATGAAGGAATTCAAATTATTTGTACCAAAATATTACAACAATCTAAAGTGGCTCATCGCTTTCTTACACAATTCTAGTATCAACTAGTAGTGAACTTAAAAATGACTAATACAAGTATAAGCAGTAGAACAATAGGTCTTGACTAAGGTCCTTCAAATGAAAAAATAGCTAAAGGACCTAGAGAGCTATGGCTCTGCAGTGTAGCTTATTAAATAGAAAAGACAAATGCTGCTTAAATAAGTACACAAGTTTAATAAATGACATCATCCTACTGATTGTGAAAGTGAGAGTTTGTATATTGAAAAGGTGTTTTCTATCATAAATAACAGAAATATTATCGCATTCTACATTTTTCATTCTCCAAAAATTAACTGATGATATATTCTTCAAACTGTTGACAGCATTTTCTAACAGAGCACCACTATACAGACTTGCAATATAAATTATATAGCTACAATGACCATATGGCATCCTACCTGAAACATCAGACCGACAACAAAAACCATTGCTACACATGACACAATGTCTGCGTGGTTCTGTATAACAAACTCGTGGCTGAGTATTGGGGGATTCTTCGTGGTTCTTGGACGTCGCATTCCCATTACTGCTTGCTGTCAAATTTACCGTCGATGTGGCGTAGACCCGGCTGATCGCGTAGCAGGAAGTTGTTTTAAATATCCCAAGATGCACTATTCCGGCGTCGAATTTTTTGTAAGACAACTCGCGATTGGTTAAATTAAAGGTCATATTTCAGGTTGTCTGACGTAGGACATATTCGCTAGCGGCAAATTCAACTATTTAGTGAAAGCTTGATTATGTTAGATATATAGATTTATATTGTCTTCTGTTGCAATTAGTTTTATTAAATGGTATAACACTTTGAAGGAAATCATATTGTTATATAAAATAGAATAGAATGGAATATGATTATTAGCCAATCACATGCCCATTAAAATAGCAAAATGACAATATACACAACAGCATTATGATTTAAACATGTATACGCATATATTGCAAGTACAATTGACCAAGGAAGAAAAAATAACAATAATAATGTAATCAAGATAACTTGTTTTGCTGGAGAGCTTAATATGTAATATATAAGCATATGATATAAGACAAACAGCAGTGAAATCTGCAAATATTTATATTGTGTCTCATTGGAATACTCTGACCAGTAGGGTCCTTACTGAAAATAAGACACAATATGAAGGTCACAAAAACATAACACGTACACACAGCATATTGACTGTGCACACACACACAGTTTTAAAATTAAGTTTATGCCATTATGGTCTAGTAAGCTGTTGAGTTGTTTTTTAAAACTGGTTTATTTTTATTTCTGCGTGTCATGTGCATTACTACTTCCGTGTTGATATATAGAACCAAAACCCAAAACATATTGAGTTATGTGGTATAACTGTAAATAATGCCTTCTATAAGACATTTTTTTTCTGATGATGTTTATTAATTTGGAATTAATTTTATAATAAATCTTTAAGCGTTAATACCCTTTATTCTCGTTTTATATAAGACGATCTAGTTTACTATCGTGCTGTTGTTTCACTGTGCATGGTTGTGGGGACCTTCAAGATTAAATAGTCTCACACTGAAATATCCCATGTATGCATAAATAACACACACTGGCATGAGAATGTTTAGTTCAGTGACTTCAGTCACTAGTTTATCAACTGAATTGCACATAGCAAGCAAATATTACAGGGTTATTAAATGGGTGTTTTCATATTTGGCCTGTATTATGTCCAAGGGAAGCTGTATTGGGTCGAGGATAGCTGTATTAGCCCGAGGCAACGCCGAGGGCTAATACAGCTATTCGAGGCCCAATACCGCTTCCCGAGGACATAATACATGTCGAATCTGAAAACACCCATTCAATGACACTTTTATTAACCAGTTAAGTAAATTTTAGTACCATTTTATCATTGACCAATAAAGCTATACTCGATCCAAATCGGCTTCTCATGGACATAACAAATTATTAATACATGTATCAACAGCCCGCAGAATTAAAATAATTTTTTTCCCCTGAAAATTATGTAATTTACGCACAGCGAAATGAATGTGTTTGTTTTTAAAATGATATTTGTATATAAATTACCGGAAATGACATTCCTGTATTTGCCCTGTTTTTCTGTATTGAGCCTGTTTTTTTTCCGTATTGGCCCTGTTTTTCTGTATTGAGCCCGTTTTTCCGTATTGGCCCTGTTTTTCCGTATTGGCCCTGTTTTTCTGTATTGAGCCAGGTTTTTCTGTATTGGGCCTGTTCACTATATCCGTATTATATGGACAATTTCACATGTATTTTACACAACTGGTTAATAAGATATTATTAAATTCATAATTTTAATATTCATAATTCATATTATCCTGAAATATTGTTTAAACATGTTGAATGTTTGCATACAAAATTAACTATCAGGTACTAGTATATTTAGACATGGTCAGCTTGAAATATATTGTTTGAAAACAATTGTTTTGTACATGTATTTTGTTAACCTGTTTATTATGCCACTATCTTTCATATGTAAATGTATTTTGTTAAACTTGTTTATTATGCCACTATCTGCCATATAACTTGTCAATGTACTTTAAATAGTTTATAATGTCAGTGTACAGTGTATTTATGTTTCATTTATTTCAATTTTTCAGTTAAAGAAAAAAATGAGAGTAACAATGCAGCAAACATGAAGAGTAAGAACCGGTAGGTGCTTAAAGCTGACCTAAAGTGAGTTATTTAAATTAGAATGGGAACCAGTTTAGTGCCTTGAAGTGTTGTATTAAATTTATGTGATGGTATATCAATTAAACTCGTTTTAAATGTAAACAGACAATGTATGCTTGACAAATCTATTCCTTTGGGTCAATATTGAGGCCTGATTGACATTTTTCTGCAGGGTAAAAAAAAGGGAATTATGAGATGACATTTTCAACTTATTTATTGCATTTTATGTACAAATATTAAATGTTTTTTTTGTTTGTTGTAATTTTAAATTTAAAACGAAATAGTTCAATTTAAGTTAATAGCTATAGGTTTCACAACACAGATTTTTGTAATAGTAACACTATAGATTTTAGTCCCTGGACTATTATTATTAATTGTTGGTTAACATGTTAAAATTTTCAAGTCCCGGAAGGGACAATAGTTTTTTAAAAGTAATTCTTCCCTCTTTTCTCTCCAACCTTGGCGAATGAAAGTGTGTAAAATGCTTTAAATTACGACAATTATTTACAGATTCTGTAAGGGCTTTGATGATGAAGATCAATGAGCTTGACACAGAAAAATTTCTTTCTTTCTCGTTGCAAAATCAGAAAAACATGACCTGGTTGGTTTTTAATTATATATATTTTTTTAATGGTGTTTGAATAGAACAAACCAGCAGGTTGAACTGACAACAGCTCTTTTAATGAACTTTAACTGAGGGAGAGGAAATTAGCTCTTATATGATTTTCGGTTGCACTGAACTGTAGCATGGACAGTGGATTTATTATTAAATGGAATTTCAATATTTGAGCTGTTTTATGTTGAATTTATAAATAAATTTATTTAGATAATTTATTAAATGTATTGACTGTTTATTAAGCTGATTGTGCAAAGCCCATTTCTGGACTATTTTATGGATGTTTATGAGTTTCCTTGAATACCCTTTAGGGTTTCTAAATTTTCCAAAAATTTTATCTGACATGACACCTTCAAAATTTAATGTGATATAGCTGAAATAATTCGCTCGTTTTGAGGGTTCTCTCATAACTCAACGAAAGTTGGTTCTTGCCCGTCCCTAGAAATTTCATGGAATCCATGGCAATTCCATGGCAAAAATATTGCCATGAAAACGATGGGGTATTGGAACGAACTGTTCACTGATTTCATGGCATTCAGTGAAAATGATGAAAAGGATGGAAGAAAATTTGAGGATAGATTTTTTCATCGTTGCCACGGAATTCATGTTATCCGCCATGAAATCCAAGGCATCCATGGCAGATTCCATGGAAAGCTTGAAAAGCATGGCAACCATGGCAGATGCCATGAAAAGGATGAAATTCATGGGAAATGCCATGGAAAGGATGAAATTCATGGGAGATGCCATGGAAAGGATGAAATTCATGGCAGATGCCACACCCACTAACAAACAAAAATTATATATATTATATATTGTTCCTCAATATATCTGGTAGCTTTTGATCTGATTTTTGAGATGGATATTCAGTAAATTAGTTTAAAGTAAGAGCAAAAAATGTTAATAGTTTCTCCTATACATAAATAATTAATAGACTGTTTTCAACTATGCCTGGCCAGTTTAAGGGAATAGGGAAACCAACAATAATTTTCACATTGTCTTATCCAGAACTGACACCTGTCATGCACAGACTCTAGTGCTCAGGATTATTTTTTTTATTGAAATGTCAGTTAATTAGCTTACAGTGTGTATTAAGTTGTTTGGAAACCAGTATGACATGCCTCATTGCAAAATATTGCTATAATAATAATGACCCAGTTTCAGTATAATTATATCCCCGCTTGGAAGAAGAGGGGTATACTGGTTTTCCTCTGTCTGTTCTCCTTCCGTCTGCAACATAACTTTCTTAACAGTTTTCTCAGCGACTGCTTATCAAACCACTTGAAATTTTATATGTGACCTTACCATGCGGTCCTATATTGCGAGTACCAATTTCAGGTCTGTCGCATATCTATTTCCTGTTTACTGACTTGGTCAATGATGTGAATAGCAGGGGTATACTGAGTGAGCAGTGGCTCACAGGTTCCTTGTTTGTAAAGAATTCAAGATCTTGTTTGATGAGAACGTGATGAAAATCTCCCCATCAGAGACCCTTTTGTTCAATGAGAACATAGAAAATTACATTTGGAGAAATTTGTATGTACTTAGAAAACTAAAGAAAATCTTTATGCTAGAGACAACAATTAGAAAATTCCTAACTCATAAACCCCATTGTTCAAATAGTACACTGGCAAATTTTGTTAGGCCAGAACATGAAATAAAACCAATGTTACCACCCAGGATCAAACCTGTGATTCCTATATTACAAGCCAGCCAATCAATCTAGCTTAAGAAGTTCTCCATGAGCTTAGTTGATTTTGACTGACTATATTGGTACTACCTACTAGAAAGCAGATAGGCCTGCTGCTTCACTCTTCCCAATCTCCACACAAAGGATTCTGGGTATCCTACGTCAACCACAATCACCTCTGCCATAGATTGGTTGACATTGTGAGAGATATCTCTCATGGAGGATAAGCTTCACGTACAAACACAGTAATTGCAATGTAAAACTGTATCAAAAGTGTATAAATGGACTTTATAAAAATAAAAAAGATCCCATGTATTATTTTACAAACATCATTCTTTGTTTACAAACGTTACAAGCAGACGACAAATGTAGTCCCGCAGTACATGGGGAATGACATGTGGCAGAGGTTATATCTGGGAACCAGTTATGTTCTCTGTGCCGGATAGTGTATTCTTCCCTCCTTACAAAGATTTGTGACCGGGACTGCTGGCAGGTCAATGTGTCTCCATAATGAGGCAACAATGCGGTAAAATAAATGGCAATGACTGTAGTTAGTCAGATGCTAATTTCCCAGAGGAACTTATTTTGCATAGAATTGATTCTCAAACTCAAATATGATAAATAATTTTATGATCCAGTACAGAATAATTTTACAATAGTGGATATGTCAGTAACAGAGCTCTGAGTCCAATTAAAAAAACATATTTTAACATCATATTTATACAGGAAAACTATTATGACCCATTGTACTCCGTCATAGATTCACATAAAACCTGGTCATCATTTCCTGTGGATTTTTTACACTGGCTTCCAATGATGATGATGGGGGTTTTTAACGTCCTACACTGATCAATTAATACCCTTGTTCGGACAGTTGTTAGTGTTAGTAGTCCATGGACTCCACCATGGTGGTTTTGTCGAAGCCTGGCCTTTGCGATACCTGGTCGAAAAACTCTGCAGCATATGTCCTACTAGGGACCAGGCTGCTCCGATGTAACGTTGGCTAACTCCAGCACTCTGACCTATTGTGGAGGTCTTACATTTGCAGAGTGAGAACTGTCTACCAAATGTAACAAGATGTATACGATCTACACTGGAAATGTATTGATACACCAACCGTGATATTCTACTGTTTATCTACATGACAGAGATTCAAGCTTATGGCTTCCAGATAATAAAAGTCTTGTAGTTTTATTAATTAGTTAATTTAACAAGTAAAGCAATTATGTAAACATTATAAAAGCAAAATAAAAATACTTGAAAGAAATAAGAAATGACAATCTGTGGAAGACGTGAGAAATATTCTAATGGTTAAATTTCATAGTTTAAACAAAGTGAAATAATCTCAATCCTAGCTCCCATTGTGAACAATATATGTCAAAAAATGTTCTAATTCAGAATTTGGTTACTATAAATATGACCTACATTTTTGCTTTTCTTGTAAATTTGCTTATAAATAAAATTAGAAGACTTAAAAAACCCTTTGGAGTTTAGGGATGAAATAATAAAACAATTATAGCAGTCCAAATAAAACCTTTCCTGTGTGAATTGGTGTTTGTCAGGTGTTATTGAAAGGTGAAAGTTGTCTATTCTTTGAAAACCATAGCTGTTGTTCTCTGCACTTTATTTAATGGAACATTAAAGTTAAATCTGACAGGGATAAGTTGGTTGTTTGTTGGGATAAGTTGGTTGTTAGTTGGGATAAGTTGGTTGTTTGTTGGGATAAGTTGGTTGTTTGTTGGGATAAGTTGGTTGTTTATAAATAAATTTTGCTATCCAAAATTTTTTTAAAGGTACTTAGGAAAATACACATGCCTATTATGAGAATAATAAATGAGACTCATATAAGATTTGGGGCCTCGGTGGCCGATTGGTTATGGTAGTTCGTCTACTTTTGATCACGAGGTCTGTCAACACTGAGGTTGCAGGTTAGAATCTCACTGTTGGCAGGTTGTACTAACGACTCCAATCTTAATTGACAACGATTGCCAGTTTTCCCGTCAAAGTTCTGGGATTTTCTCCAGGTACTCTGGTTTCCTACCCATCTGAAAGTGGCATTAAACACCATTCAAACAAACAATCAGATGAGATTAAGTGATTATTTTTACAATTTAATGTGAATTATAGATGTTTATCTTGTGTAATTTAACTGAAAAGAAAGGGGTGGCTTCTTGATTTGTGGAAATTAAACAATACATGAGCAAATTCTTGGTTATAACAACACTATCAGTTTTTTGTCCATTTTTGTTTATTCAGTGCAGCAAGCTAAATGTAAATTGAATGCACAGCACAGCTAATTTATCTGACCCTCTTGTGGTAGTCTTTTGACACTCCCTGATCTACATGATAAAATATCCTTGTTTGGTACTTGCACATTTCTTCATTGTTTGTCAAGATTCATTGCTGATCATGTCCTCTATCATGAAATTATGTTATGTGAACAGGAAACTGAGGAAAGGAATGTAAAGTTCAAGATTATTTAATGATTTAGAGGCTGGCTTTAGCTGAAGTGTCAGTGGCAAAGGCCTTGCTACAGAAATAAGGAACTAGACTTAAGGAAAGTTGAAAATCTGTGTAGTTTCTATTTTAGACATGTATAACTAAAGACTTCATGAGGTACTGATAAATTATTGTACCCCGCCCTCCGTCCACAACACTTCCCTCTGAAACCACTCAATGGATTGCTTTGATATTTATTAGGATTAATTGTTATGATGTGTAGATGTGCATAATCTACAGCCATTTTGATTCGTCAAATTTTGTAGGAGTTATGGAACTTTGACCATTTCAGCAATATGATAAAATAGTAGATATTGTGGACACATCTTTCTGAAAGCATTCAATGGATTGTTTTGATATTAGATAGTATTAAGATTTGTTATGTGTAGATGTGCATGCTTTACCACCATTTCGATTTGTAAAATTGTGTATAAGAGTTATGGGACTTTGACAATTTCAGCAATATTAAACCATATTGAAAGCAAATTTTGTCAAGCACTGTACTAAAGTTTGCACATTCAGATGAAGTTCTATATGTATATAAGTTGCTTAACTTTTTCTCAGATACCAATCCAAAAAATTGGTTGTTATTTTTCCCATATATCTACATGTAAATGTATCAAACAAACCTTTTCCATTTTAGTTTCTAACACCTCTTTGGCAATTGGATACTGCAGCGTCTTGGGACATTTGGCTACATGTAGCAATCTTGCCCTTGTTTGCCTTTGTTAGATCTTCGTTGTTTTGTTGTTTGCCTTAACTTAGGAATATTATTCAAGGTACATTAATTTTTGTTTTTATTTTCTTTATTGCGGGTAGATGATGGGTGTCCTTGACACTTCTGGCTAGTTTCCCACAACAGGACTTGATTGATCCCCGAACAACCCTTTACACGATATTTGTTTGAAATTTGCAGTCTATGTAACCCACGAATATATCTGTTTTCTGTAAACCATAAACATTGATGTTCGTGAATGGATAAACACTCTCCCCCTCTTTTTAAATTAAATTAGGTTTATCACAGACAGCAGTTTTATTCTGTTTGAAACCACTAACAATATTTATTGTAAATGGCAGCCACAACACCCTAGCTACATTATTGTAGCTGTCTCAGTTAAAAAAAAGATATATTAGAGGAGGGGCATTTAATGTTTAGGTTGCAGAAATTATTGTTCATTGTCGCAGAGACCCATTTTCTTGTTATACCCCGTTTGGAAAAGGGGGTATACTGTTTTACCCTTGTCGGTCAGTCCGTTCGTCTGTCTGTCCGTAACAAAAATTTCTATGGCAGTTTTCTAAGCAACTATAGTATACAGAAGCCTGATATTTTGCATATTGCTTTATCATTTAGTATCATATAATGTATGGCGAGTTAATGCTCCTTAGTTATCTACTTCCTGTTTACTGAATACTTTTTGTGAAAGCTGGGGTATCACTAGTGAGCATTAATTCAGATTTATTTTTTATTGAAGATGACTACACCTTCATGAAACTTGTTACATAGTTACAACATGATGAGGTATCTTACCTGGCCCAATTCTGTAGGGCTGTGCCAAATATTTTTTAATGGCAGAGTAAACTTAGAAAAAAGGGGATTGTTTACCAATATGAGCCAAGTGGGACATCAGTGTCCCAGAGACACATTTTCTTGTTTTCTTTATTATTTAAATCAGAGGCAGGCAGATTCTTTGCTCAGTTCCCTTTATTTGTAATTTTCAAAATTTTTTTTTCGTTTTGTCAAAAAAGTGGTCCATGGCCCCCTTTAGAACCCCAAAATGTGACCAGAACTCGCACCCCTTGATCAGTCCCTGTAATATACATGTACATGTATGTAGTTATTTTGTGAAAATTATGAACAGAGCAATATACAACTAGTGTTTACGTGAACATTTAATTAAATACATTAATATTTATGATATATATTATATATATAATTATTTTTTAGATCTGAACTTCTGCCTCATGCCAGGAAAATCCCTCAGTCTATAAAGTGTATTAACTTCAATTTTAATTTGATAAATATGTCATATAATTAAAGGCATTTTTTGCTGTTTTTGTCTAAATAATAATAAATTAATCCAGCAAATTACAATGTAGTTTCATCCAATAAGATTGCAGGATATCATTGACATTTAGTAACCATAGTGCCTGCTTATCAAGTCGAACAAGAGAAGATATGGTTGAACCATATCGGGGAAACTCAATTAAAGTAAATGGAGGATTAAAACAGGAACCCATTTTGTATTGTAATATGAGAGATTATTAAAATACAAATACAAATATAAATAATTTTATTGGCTCAAACTCGTCTACAATAAATAGTGTAATGGAAAATAATATATAACATCACATGTAATGTAACGTAAATTACCGTTACATACATTAACATTACGTACATTATATGTTACGTACAATAAAGGCACTGCATTTTAAATTATTTTGCCTTTAGGTGCTAAATATAAGCAGGGACAGTCTATACTAACTGTATAGACTGTCCCTGATATAAGTAATATATTAATGATGTTCTGAAGTGCTTTTCAATGTATTTTAGGGGGGCCTCGGTGGCCGAGTGGTCAAGGTAGTTCGTCTACTATTGATCACGTGGTATGTCAACACTGAGATTGCGGGTTCGATTCTCACTGCAGGCAGAGTGTACTCGACTCCAATCTTAATTGACAAGGATTGTCAGTTTTCCTACCGCAGGTCGGGGGTTTTCTCCGGGTACTCCGGCTTCCTCCCCCAATAAAAACTGGACGCCATGATATAGCTGAAAAATTGCTGAAAGTGGTGTTAAACACCATCAAACAAACAAACAAACAATGTATTTTAGCAGTTATGACACATTATTTAAATGTCTTTAAGTGTTTTAGCGCTCACAAACGGTGTTACGGACCTTAATTTCTTAAACGTGACGCAATAAATTTCGCTGTTTTATTCATTGCTGACAACAATTTAAATGAAACATAGATAAGCATTTGTTATGATGATAATTGGATTCAACTTGATCTAAAACCAATAAAAGAACGTCAATAATCGTGTATTGGTCATGCTTTATAGAGAGAATAGATTGATTGTTTGATAAAGGTCATCAACAGTTTATATTGTTGAAAATAATTGTAGAAGTTAATAATCTCATCAATTGTTTTGCAAAATAAGACTCTTCTTCTAATTGTTTTTTTTTTTATTTTAAATTCTGAAAATTTTATAAAGTTCTTAGCAATCGGTTTATGCACATGAATGCTAGTTTGACGTTTAAAATACATTTAATTGCAAATCTTTTGAAACAATTGTAATTACAGTAAAATTAAATCAATAAAAATTGTAACTTGTCGGTATGTTTTCTTTGATTTTCCGAGGACGCGATAACTGCCGATCTTACATTCACATTTTCCCCCACAGAACCACTTGACTATGTGTATTTTTATTGGTAAACAATATATATATGTTCTTCCATCGTCGGAAACCCTTCGAAAACTTTGCTTTTTTTATTACAGTACTCTTCTCAAAGTTGAGATATTATAATCAAGATGATTATTTCTTGCCTTTCACAATCGTCTATATTTGCATCCCTTTCAGGGGAGTAGCTGCCTATACGCGAGTATGCGGCTGAATCCACATTATTTTAAGAACAAAATTGCAATCTATCCCTGTAATCAATAAACTGTCCATTTCAGTTCTAAATAAACCACTTTAGAATTCTCCAAATTGCACCATTGTTTTCAAAAATATTCCGGGGTGCATACCCGGACCCCACTAGTTCTTTGTGAATCCACATTGTAACTAGTCTAGCTACGCCCCTGCCTTTACAGCATATGATAAAATTTTAAATAAAACAAATTGAAAAAAAAAACTATTAAACCAAATGGGATACACCTATAACATATAAATCGAACATCTCTGGATATGGGTTTAACGCATACCTTTTCTTGTTATATAATTAAATTCAGATGAGAGCAGATTTAATGTGCATTTATGATAATAGTACGAAATGTTTATTTGTTCAACACATTTACAACACGTGATTTACAATAAATGGTTATGACACATAATCACGTGCACATGATGTAATGAATACAACACTAGCCAGCTTGATCGCGTACGAATATATGAACAGAATTATATTTTTATTCAAATGCAAAGAACAAAATTATTACATTTTGCACTACAAAATATACTGTTTTTCACCTGAAAAATAGTCAAAACAATATTACAGATAGAAAGCACTTACTTCGGTAAATGCAAACATCGAACTAATTATCGTGCAATAGCTCAGTAAACCGTACCTGAAATTAGTTATAACGCCACGTGTGATACAATGCAATGATTTGAGTTATGAAAATAGAACAGGGCACATTTTATCACCACACTAAACAACAGACAAGTTGAAGAGTGGCGACCATTTCATGTATAGGTAAATTTTGAGAATACAATATACATAGATATCTTCTAATGTCTGCTGGTTTGTAAATTAAATTCATGCAATTAGCTTTAAAATGGAACTTTTGATTTCACATTTATTGTGCAATATAATGTGTGGTACAACAAAATGGCATGGCAGATTAGATTTTTGAATTGTTGTGTAGTCAGAAATAAGGTTGATCATTCATTTAGACTTTTCGAAAAAGAGCCCCGCTACAAATTGGGGAACATAATTTTGTCTGTATATTTCAACAAATTTTTCCCACCATTCAGGCCCAGTTAGGTGTACCTAAACTCAAAGTAGGACTGTTTCTAATTTTTTAAGATCCTTTATTTTAGTCAATTTTAAAATTCTAAATATATTCGTGTTAAACATAATAAATATTTTATTTTATGCTTTCCCCTTTCTAACTTTCAAAACTATTATTAGTGAAATTTATTCATTTTAAAAAATAAAAATGCAGAATTTGTATTTTATCTAAATTTAAATGGTAAAATCTGTCCTTTGTTGAAGTGTCTGTCCTTTCATCCCTGACAGCATTTTCTATTCAAACAAAGGATTTTGTCCAAGTTTTCAGCATCTCCAGGTGTGGCACATTATAATAACTGCATATTATTTTTATCCAACAGTGTGAAATTTACAAATTAATAAGATAAGAGGATCCCAAATACCACAAAATATTTAACATTAACATAATCACTGTTGGTATTAAAAATGCTCCCCCCCTTGTTATCTGATCCTGCTTTTTTCATTATTGGTAGTAAATAAGATAGGATTTTTTTTTATTTTAAATTTTCTTCCCCCCTCTTCAAATTAAAATTGTTTTCTTTAACTGTTGGAAGTACAATTTTTTTGGCATCTATCTCAAAAGAGTATGTACTGTATGTACTGTATGTATGGTGGTTTATGGTTTAATGCCACTTTCAGCAATTTTCAACTATATTATGGTGTCCACTTTTTTATTTGGTGGTAAAAGGGGGGGGGGGGATTTATACTGTTTGAAAAATATTGCTAACTGTTGCTGTTAGTATTAAATTGCTTTGGGGTGGGATGTTCTAGCAGTGTCACCAGTAGGGTTGAGAGTGATGTTTGAATCAGGGCAAAGTGTGCACAAAGCCAAAATGAATTACTGACAAGAATTTCTGGTTTCCTGACAAAGTTTAGAGTTCTCACCAATGACTGAGGCTTCTTCCCCCAATAAAATTTGGACTTGTGGTAAAGCTGGATAATTGGTTGAAAGCAGCGTAAGAACCCCTTTATAAAAACACAGTAATACATGAATTCAGGTGACCATTCTCAGATATTCCTACTGTTGATTTAACTGCATTTATTTGTTAGGAAAATAATAATAATTTATATAATCAACAATTTAGGAATGTTTTAATTGAGATAGTAAAATTTGTTGTTTTTTATAAATGTGTTTTGTACATACAGTAAGAACTAAAATATTTAGGATCCTACTTTGTTGAGTTTCTATCCAAAGGAGCTTGCTAATGAGTAAAAGAAATTGTCAGTCAGAAAATTCTGAATTAGGATTATAACCATTTGGCTCAATACTGTTATTCTACTTGTAATGTCAGACAGTTTTGCCAGAATCGTATTGTTGTCTGAGATTTTCTAATAGACAAATTGGGCTTTTGGAGAATTGTAAAAAATATTTAAGTTCAAAATCAATTACCATTGAAACTGGATTATGATGATGTATATTTCTATTAAAAACTGTCAACTCATTAAAATTTTAACTTATCTTAAATTGAATTCTATTAAATTTTAGTCATAATTTTGCTACATTACAGTAATACCAATTTATGTTATTTTGTTTGTTTCATCAGTGAAATCCGGGTAATAAAATGTTAAATGTCTGGTGGGTGTGTGGGCGGGGAAAATTTTTTTCGTAACAGTTTTCTCAGCAACTACTAATCACAGCCTCTTGATATTTGGTTTGTAGCATCAGCATGGGGTCCCATACTGTGGGATTTAATTTCAGGGCTGTCGCTCACCTACTTCCTGTTTAACGAAATCTGGCCATTTTTGACTTTGACAGATTTGTTTGCTATTTCGTGGTGTCCACTTTTTATTGGGGAGGAAGCTAGAGTACCTGTGAAAACACCAGACTTTCGACAGGGAAAATCTGGCAATCCTTGTCATTTAAATTTCAGTTGTTAGGTACTGCATGAAATTTATTTAAAGTTAATTCCTTGAAATGTCTCTCAAAATATTTCATTTGTTCTATAGTCTAACTAAACACTGTTAGTCTCTTGTTATTTACAGTGTAGATCTTCCATATTAGTTAACACACGTCAAAAGAAAGTGAAGGTGTAGTTTTTGTTTTTTGTTTTGTATGTTGTTGTTATGGTATTTTAGTAAAGGGGGAGGGGTTTTGCGATCTGCTCAACCCTGCCAAATAAATTTTGTATTGTACTATTCCAAGCCAGTAGTTTATGTCGCCGTATTTTATTATTTGTTGTTTGTCAATATTTGATGATTTTTTTGGTTTTAGTAAATAATTATGAGATGTGTATTTTGTTTATTTCCTCTATATAAACATGACAATATAACACAAGTATATTTTATTTATTTCTAATAATTTGTTTCATATTTTGTTTATTTTTCATGGTATAATTTAAAGAAATACAACAAACAACACACATTAAATTAGTGCACTACACATATTACACAATACAGTTTGTTTACTCTTTACACACATGTGAACAAACAACACATGTTTGTAATAATCAATAAATCTTTCCACAGTAAATTGTGATATCCAATCAGAAAACTGCTATCATATTGACATGGACACCTATAGTCTGCTATCAGACCTGTACTATAAATAGAATATTTAGTTGTAAGTGTTAGTTTACATTTTTTTTAAGTATGTGAAAACTACTGTTATATGTATATATATGTTTCTTTTATTTTTAAAGAATCTTTTTAACAATTAATTCTTGTAATTTAATATACCATGTGGTTTGGCATTCTGATAAAGCTAAAAATGTTAGGTTTTTTGTAGACTTAGATTTAAATTTGAGGGTGGTTTTTTATTCTTTATTGCAACTATGTAAAATGATTTAAATATTTATTTTGATAAAAGTTCCTCATCTGCAGCACAGGTGCTTGTTTGTACAGAGAATGTATAAAAAATCGTTTGCAAAGAAATGAAAGTAGTTTTGTCATAAGGAAAGTTGTCATCCTAAACTATAGGAACTAAAAATATCATATACATTATAACTAATTATGTAATCTGTAGAGATTTGTCAGATAATTATGTCAACTTGTGTATGGCATGAAAACGACAAAAACACAAAATGAATCATATTAGCACATTTTTATCTGAAAAGTTTGCTTTATTATGTGCTGGGACCATATTGAAATGGTTCCCAGTGATCGACCAACAGAGCTCCCCATCGCATGCATGCATAGTGGATAGGAGAAGTCGTATCTTTAGGGGAATGTCAGATTATAATACGAAAAGTCTTGACTCGGACGGTAGTGGGCAACATTTTAAGAGAGTGCCACCCTACTTGCACGATAAAGACCCACTTTTATAGTTTCAAAAAAGAGTAGGCTCACTGTAGCCGCTATAAAGTGCTTAATTTACTCTCCCTACCCAATACTCCATACTTATCTGGTGGAAGTCAAAATTATGTTGGCCCATCTTGTTTCCCCTATTGAATTTACTGTAGGTTAACTTGTTCCCATCCTGAATATAGCTGAAATACTGCTCTCTGAAATAAAGCAAACATCCAGTCAATCAATCAATTAAATATGTGACAAGTAGATATAATTAAATGACAAGTCAACTATTTCACAAATTATGTAGGCATAATTATGTTTTTGTTTTGTTTTGTTTGAATGTTGTTTAATGCCACTTGAGCAATTTTTCAGCTACATCATGGCATCCAGTTTTTATTGGGGAGGCCTACCAATGTCCACTTCAGTTGGATCTTTTCTCAGTAGCCCATCAATGTCTGCACCAATTGGACCTTTTATTTTGTAAAATATACTGAACATAAACGCTTAGTTTCTATTGATTTTATTGATTGGTTCATTGATTGATTGATTAATTGTTGTTTAATGCCAGCAATCAATACTTTCCCATTTATAATAAAGCAACAGAAACATCACTCTAAGGATTCAGGTAGAAGTTTTACCTGTGTAAATGAGCCCACTTCGGACAGGTAGAGACATAAACATCACTCTAAGGATTCAGGTAGAAGTTTTACCTGTGTTAATGAGCCCACTTTATGTTTATGTCTCTACCTGTCCAAAGTGGGCTCATTAACACAGGTAAAACTTCTACAACTTCTACCTGAAGTTTTACCTGTGTTAATGAGCCCACTTTGGACAGGTGGAGACATAAACATCACTCTAAGGATTCAGGTAGAAGTTTTACCTGTGTTAATGAGCCCACTTTGGACAGGTAGAGACATAAACATCACTCTAATGATTCAGGTAGAAGTTTTACCTGTGTTAATGAGCCCACTTCGGACAGGTAGAGACATAAACATCACTCTAAGGATTCAGGTAGAAGTTTTACCTGTGTTAATGAGCCCACTTCAGACAGGTAGACATAAACATCACTCTAAGGATTCAGGTAGAAGTTTTACCTGTGTTAATGAGCCCACTTCGGACAGGTAGAAACATAAACTCACCTGAGCTGTTATGTACTACATCTACTATTATCACAACTTATAGTTATAAATAGTAACATTGACCTGTATATATTTATAATTGGGATGTAAGTAATGAAGTTTTTTTCTTAGAATGTATCAAATTAAATGATTAAGTCTTTTTTTTCACTACCTACACTAATTTTTTTCTTTATTCATGTAGGCAGTAGATTGCACAAGCAATAAATCATTGTTGTAAAGAAAGGAAAGATTGGACGTTATTTCACAGGTGAGAAAAACCCAGGAGTGTATGATACTGTACATAAACCCTGGATTCTGATGAGAAAATGAGGTGTCATCTACACACAATCCTGTATCAGTATTTCCAGTAAGACATTAAATACCATTGGAAAGCAATCTGATATTACCCCAGTGGATGACACAATATAATGGAATATTACATGTGAACAAATCATTAATGTATTTATCAGGTTTTACCATATTTACAATTTGCCTGTAGTACAGGTGTGTCCTACTTTGCCCACCTGTCCACAGTGACTGTGGGTACAGGACAGGTGATTTAGTACCAGTTTGCCAACTCCCAGATAGCTGAGTTCAATTTGTCGATTTCCAGTTTGCCGATTCCCTAATATCTGACCAATTCAGAAAAATCTTCAAGGTGTATACATGAATTATTGTAGGTTTATGTATTAATTCTCTTTTATATTGGGGGCCTCGGGGGCAGAGTGGTCAAGGTAGTTCGTCTACTATTGACCACGTGGACTTTCAACACTGAGATTGCAGGTTCGATTCTCACTGCAGGCAGGCTGTACTCGACTCCAATCTTAATTGACAAGGATTGCCAGTTTTCGGTCGGGGGTTTTCTCTGGGTACTGCGGCTTCCTCCCCCAATAAAAACTGGACGCCATGATATAGCTGAAAAATTGCTGAAAGTGGCGTTAAACACCATCAAACAAACAAACAAACATCTTTTATATTGATGGGAAAGATGTGAAATTTACACATGACACCTGCAATAAGGGGGAGGGACGGGGGTATCTCAACCTGGTATATTCTTTTTTAAACTTTCTTTTTATATAAATTAATTACCGATACTTTTTTGTGATTTTTCTGGGAATCAGCAAATTGGGAATTGGCAAACTGGAATGCTACCTGGGGGGTTCTCTGGCCTGTCGACCCACTTCTTGGAGGATACACCTGGTCCGCAGTGGACGTGTGTACATTACGGGCCTTCTTTTGATATATCACAAGACCATTGAAATCACATAAGCATTTATAGCAGTATTTTTACAAAATATGAGGTCACAGTAGAGTTGATAGTATTGGACTGCCCACAATGGACAGGTCACAATAGAGTTGACAGTATTGGACTGTACACAATGGACAGGTCCCAGTAGAGTTGACAGTATTGGACTGCCCACAATAGACAGGTCACAGTAGAGTTGACTGATTGATTGATTGATGGTGTTTAACGCCCGAGCAGTAGAGTTGACAGTATTGGACTGTACACAATGAACAGGTAAAAAACGTTGACAGTATTGGATGTCCACAATGGGCAGGTCAAAGTAGAGTTGACACTATTGGGCTGCCCACAATGGACAGGTAAAAAACATTGACAGTATTGGACTGCCCACAATGGGCAGGTCAAAGTAGAGTTGACAGTATTGGACTGCCCATAATGGACATGTATAAAACGTTGACATTATTGGACTGCCCATAATGGACAGGTCAAAGTAGAGTTTACAGTATTAGACTGACCACAATGGACAGGTCAAAGTAGAGTTAACAGTATTGGGTGCCTACAATGGACAGGTCAAAGTAAAGTTGACAGTATTGGACTGCCCAAAATGGACAGGCCAAAATAGAGTTGACAGTATTGGACTGCCCCAAAGGACAGGTAAAAAACGTTTAGGTTTAAAATTAGGTCTAAAATACAAATACATAAATTTACATTTAAACTAGTTTCAAGACAACAATGAAGTGGGTAGGTGGTCTAAAATACACATAGATGTACAGGTTCAGTTCATTTGAAATTCACAGCAGGAGGATCTAACAATAATGGACTTTACAGGCAGGTGTTATGCATAGCGCATGTGGTCTCTGAAAAATATGGACTTTAATGTAATGTATTTATTTGGGTCTCTTAGCAACCTATATATTTATGATTACTCATTTGATTCGATGGGACTGGATGGCCGAGTACTTAAGGTAGTTCGTCTACTATTGATCACATGGTCTGTCAACACTGAGATTAAGGGTTCGTGTCTCACTGCGGGCAGGGTGTTCTTGACTCTAATGATTATTGACAAGGATTTCTAGTTTTCCTACGAAAAGTCTTGGGTTTTCTCCGAGTACTCCGGTTTCCTCCAACAACAAAAACTGGATAAAATGATATTAGTGAAAAAATTGCTGAAAGTGGCATTAAACAACATTCGAGTCCACCCTGCCTGCCTCCTGCCAGCAGTGAGACTCAGTGTTAACAGACCATGTGATCAGTAGTAGACCAACTACCTTAACCACTCTGCCACTGAGGCCCCTTGCAGGAATTAAGGTCCCCATTTCATTACATAGTCATCAATAATAGCTGTAATACATTAAGCATCAATCACTTTATCAACATACTACACATGAAAATTAACATATTACCTGTTTAAATATTTCTCTGTAGTAACAAATGTATTACATACTTTTGATGATGTTTGTACTCACGCTTCTCAGTTTTATGGGACTCGATGGTTATAATTCAATCAATCAATCAATCAATCAATCAATCACTGGGTACAATTTGTGGGGTTTGAGAAAAAGGAGCTGGTTCTAGAATAATTATTTGTTTCTATCAGAATAACATAGAAAATATATTTCATTAAGTATTGATATCTCTCGTTTTTCTGTCTTAACAAAATTCCCAAAAGTTAGTTTTCTATGAATAATAATAAATCCAGTAAAAAGATGACAATGGCTGTGTAAATGAACTTTGAATGAGGGAGAGGAAATCAGTTCTTATTTTGATAATTGCGAAGCCGAACTGTAGCATGGGACAGTGGATTTCTTATTGAATGGAATTTTTATATTTGAGCTGTATTTAAAAAGCAGTTTCATATAGAATTTATAAATAAATTTATTTATATTTGTTGAATGTATTGGCTGTTTTTTATCTGATTGTGCAAAGGCCATTTCTCCACTATTTTATGGGTGTTTTTGAGTTTCCTTGAGTACCCTTCTAGGTTTTTTTAATTTGCAAAATTTTGTATCTGACACCGCAAAAATTTAATGTGATACAGCTGAAATTATTCCTCTCGTTTTGAGGGGTTTCTCATTACTCAATGCAACTAGGTGTCTATGTAAGTGCAAAAAAATTAAGTTTCCCCTATGCACGAATAATTAAGAGGCCATTGTCAAATATCAGTGAGATGGCGTCCATCTCTGTGGACCCCGCTGTCAATAGGTTGTGATTAGGTAATGTAAAAACAGATATCCAGACAACTTTTGTCGTTCAGAAAGCAATAATGTGAAATTGAGATTTAAGTTTAACATCAAAAGTCACCACACATCACCTTGAAAGGATCTACCCACATGCCAAATATCAGTTGAAGGGCCCTTATAATAGCAATTATCTAGGTGTTCATTATAACATAGTTTCTATGATTGGTTTAGAATGTTTTTAAGTGTCAAATGAAGTTCATTATCAAACTTGGTAGGAAAGCTTTGCTGCATATCATAGTTATGTGGCATGTTTCAAGCATGTATGCCCCTGCATTTAACAGCCTTTTTGTACATAAAATTGCGTAGGCACATTGTTTCCAGTAGAAAAGTCAAAATTGTTTTTGTCCCACTCTCAATTCCTTTCTAGTGGCAGTATGAATGTCTTGTTCAATCTATACATATACACAACTGGTTTATCATATATTAACTTGATCTCTCCATGAAGTACTCCATGTACATAGGTTATTAATCAAACTTGAGTTCTTACCCCTTAATATATGGGTCATTCAGATTTTAAGGACATTGTTGGCCGAGAGGTGAAGGTAATTATGCATGTACTTTTGAGGCTAACATGTCAACTCTTGGGTTCGGAGTTTTAGTCAGAATTTGTTTGTGTTTGACTCGTAACTTATTGACAACAAGGATTGACAGTTTTCCTAGTTTTTATTGGGTACTGCAGCTTCCTCTCCCAATAAAATCTGGATGCCTGGATGCCTGGATAGCTGACAAATTTCTGAACCTGGTACTAAACCTTGTTAAAATTAGAAATGGATTACAAGTTTATTGCAATGGAAATATATACAGCTGTATTTTTATGATGTAATCAAGAACTTAAAGGATGGTGTCATGACAACTTGCACATGTATTTTGTTATATTTTCAAATTATACAAATTGTTCCCAGCTGTTTGGCTTATTCGACCAAAACAGAGAACAAGAGTTTAGTCAAGATATTTCATTATGTAAAAAAAAGTATTAATATATTTGGTTTTTAAGTACTAAACAAGGTTATTATCTCCTTGAAATGGCTCTGTACAAATTGACAACATTGCACTGTTTTGTCACATCCACCTAAAGTTTTGGACATATAATCAGACTGAAGTTATAAATTTTTAAAATGTTTTTCTAAAAGGCTTACAATTTAAAAATGACCTAATTTCATCACATGACCTATCTAGTTTAAATATTCACCTACAATGTATCAATAAAGTATGTTTTTAATCATTTCAGTCTGTCGATTGTTTACACCAACCAATCAGACGTTTATCTCCATAGCAACATAGATTAGTGTGAACAAGCCAGTCATTAATCATACAGACGAACATTGTTGTACACACAGGTAAAATATGTGCTATTATTAAATGCCTTCAGGTCTTAATTTAGTATGTATTTACCTATAGACTAAGTGTAATATTGTTATGTTTAGATATTAATTTTTCCAATATTGCAGATAAGACATGCTGATATTGTTTTTATTGTTCCACTGCTGTATACATAGGGAGTGGGTTTTATCAGAAATTTTATGATCTAAAACCCAGAGGTTTAGTTTTAAATATCTATCTTACAAAGATTTAATATTTACCATTTGTTTTGAATTGTAAGTATTAACTTTCCAACTTCGCCCCACCCTACCCAACCCCAACTTACCACCTTCCTTTCTTCTTACCGGTAAAGGCCAGAAGTGTTCCGAAATTTCAAAATACTTTTGATGGTCCAGTTCTCAGACACTTGGAACTGGTCAATTTTAATGAAAAATACACTGAATGTTATCCTGATTTGCGGTTAAGTTAATTAGTTGTTATATAATCAGTAAAATTTAATATAATAAATTGGTTGAGTGATTTCTACCCGTAATGTTTGTTGGATAATTTTTTATTAGGAACTTTAAGTGAAACACAAATCCAAGTCACAAATTTGTGGATAACCTAGTTTGACTCATAATCAATTTCCTCTATCGATTTCGTTTGTTTTTAGGAGTGAACAGTATGCAATGGTAATATATGTTTAATTTGAGGCTGTCCTTGAAAAGTCCTTTTAGTTTGATGCCTGTAAATGTACCTACAACAGGCCCTGTTTGATTTAAAGTCTGATATCTCGGACATGTCTGATTCTAATAATAGATTAAAACTTCAGTGGCAAAGTGTTTAAGGATTTGGCAGTTTTTAGCTGCAGTCACGTAACATTAACATCCAGTTATTTTGCCCCTCTGATATACCTTTGACTGGGATTCTGCCATAAAATCATCAGGAGCCAATTTTCTGAAAGTCAAAAACCTTAGCATAATGCCAAACTCACAGATTGGCAACCACAAGATGTTAGAAAAACAAATGATTAATTTCATGTCCATTTAACCCTAGATCTTAACACCAATTAGATGATTTCATGCCTCGGTGATTTCACTGTCACTGTTTACAGTTACATCTTATTGATTACACACATAAGGGTATTGTTTGAATAAAGAGGGCAATTTTACATAATAAATAAAGTTATTGGTTTTTAAGCATGTTAAGTAAGAAATACCTTTACTATTGATTATGTTTGTAGGATATGTTAAATATCCATTTTTAGTTTAACCAACTACAGAAAACACAATATACTTTATCACAGACAGTTGGAAAAATTGGTTACTTCCTCAACTTGATCACCAACCTGTTATTTCATGAATTATGGTGGTTTAACAGCGATTTTACTGTAGGAAAAAATGATGTACCATCAACACTGGGGTTATTAGTTTGAGCTTAACTAAACTATGGGCAGAGTTTGATAAAGACTGCTATTTTTCCTGTTGAAGATGAAGATTTTTCATCAGGCACTAAAGCTTCCTTCCCCACTAAAAGATTGCAGGCCATAAAACAGTTATAAAATAATGACAAACAAACTGTAATCTTGTGCTACACACACAGTCATTGGTTTGTTGTTCTGTCTAAGTTAAATTTGTCATTTTTGTTTCTTGTTTTATTGCAGGCCTGGGTTAATAGAAGAGTAGACTGGATCCGATTTGTAAGTATAATATTTACAGATTTAGTAGAAATATTGACCCTTTTAGTGAATTACTAAAAAAGTTGATAAAGTCCTTTATTACTCGCACTGGTCTTGAAGGCAGTTAAAATGGATATTGGTGCTCCCCAAATAAAAACTGTGTGCCTTAATAAAACATAAAAATAACATCAAAATTTATTGAAGCAAATTCATTACATAGGGTGGTACTGATAATAAGTAAATTATCTACCTTGATGTATGTTTTAGTTTGTTTGAACATGGATTTTTAAACCACTTCAGCAATTTTTCAGCTATATGGCAACCATCATTTTATTTGGGGGAAGATACCTTGGTAACTGGCGAGAACCTGCGACCTTTCGCCAGAAAACTAGCAATACTTGTCAGTTATGTCTATACCATAATGTGTTTTGTTTTTGTTTTGAATGATGTTTAACACCAATTTCAGAAATTTTTCAGCTATATCATGGCATCCAGGTTTTTATTGGGGGAGGATGCGGAGAAAACAGCCAACCTTTTGTCGGAAAACTGGCAATCCTTGTCAATTAAGATTGGAGTGGGGCACAGCCTTCCTGCAGTGGGACAGGAACCCCCAATCTCAGTGCTGACAGACCACATGATCAATAGTAGCTGAACTACCTTAACAACTCAGCCGCAGACCATAATGTTTCTCATAAACTTGATGGTATCTTGAAGTGTGGAGGTAAAATTTACTTGATACAAATACATTGTGTCATGCATAATCTGTCTCACGGTATGGGACAAAATATAACGTGCATAATCTGTCTCACGGTATGAGACAAAATATAACGTGCATAATCTGTCTCACGGTATGAGACAAAATATAACGTGCATAATCTGTCTCACTGTATGAGACAAAATATAACGTGCGTAATCTGTTTCTCGGTATGAGACAAAATATAATGTGCATAATCTGTCTCACGGTATGAGACAAAATATAACGTGCATAATCTGTCTCACAGTATGAGACAAAATATAACGTTTTTACACCTGCCCTTTGCTCTTGCATTGTGAATAATTAAAGTTTAAAATGTGCCAAAAAACCCACCTTTTTTGGACACCATTTTGTTAAATTACTAAAAGCCAGAGAATCCAGAAAATCTGACTGTATGTATTGATTCTGTGATTTAGCTTGAAAACTAAGTGCCTTTTATCAGATGAGTTGATTATGTGATTTGCCTTAGAAAGTGTTGTATCTATGTCCTGTGCTGAAAACTATGTTCCTTTTGTCAGTTGATATGATCATGTGATTTGGCTTGGGAAGTGTATTATGTTCCCGGCTGAA